>PVJX010001594.1:0-155643 GCA_004027295.1 Dolichotis patagonum | reverse complement strand
GGCAAGTATTTCTGGTTTGAATTTCTCCATAGCTTTCCCTATTTGCATATTTATTTCATTTGATATCATTTCAGACATTTCAGGTGTATGGCTTCTTTTTTCTTCTATGTACACAGCTTCTAAGCTTTCTTGGGGAGGGCTAGGGCTTTGAGCCTGCCTTTTGGTCTTTCCTTTTGTCATTTTTCTCTATTTCCTTACTTTGAGCGGTGTTCCAAAGCTTTCTCTGCTTATGTGGCAAATTACCTGTTACGCCCTCAGTTCCTGGAGGGGCAGTGGCTCCCCCACAGGCTCCTGGCTTCCTCACAGGGTCCTAACTCCCCTCTGTGGGCTCCTGGCTCCCTAAGTTGTAAGGCGAATGCTGGGTGTGGCCACCCCGGAGCCTGTGCAATCTCAGGCAGGCCAGGCCTCCATGCCTTGTCCCAGGCAGGTCTCCAGGAGGTTCCCTGCGAGTGAAGGGCCTACAGGTCCCAAAGAGTCAGGCCAGAATGTTGGTTTCTGAAAAGTTCCCGGTCCCAAACAGACCTGGCCAAGATGCCAGTCTCCACAATATTCCCAAACCAAACAGCCTGGGCCACTCTTCGGGTCCAAGCATTTCGGGTCCCAAAGAGACAGCCTGGGATGCTGCTTTCTGGGAGACTTCCTGGGGGTGAAGGGCCTGCATTTTGTTATTTTTTGAAATGCCTATGTCATCAAAGATGAAAAACTAAAAAAAAAAACAGATTAAAAGCAAGCAAAACAGAACAATGAAAACAATACAGGGTTTTTTTTTTAAATACAGGGTTTCAAAACAGGATATAGGTTAACAATGGCCACTGCCTTCCCCTCTAGACAACTTCTCTTTCACCTTTCACAACTTCTGTTGTGCATCTTGAAGCTCACTAACTCCTTTAGTTTTTTATAGTAGGAAAACAACACAATGTTCACCCATGTGACTCTGAACCATTTCACCCATGAGTGTGATCTCGAGTTGTATCCATTTACCTACCAGAGCCTCAAGGTTATCTTTCTTTATAGCTGAGTAGTTTTCCATCATATAGAAATGCCATTTCTTTCTTATCCATTCTGCAGTTGATGGGCAAGCTACATGTTGTAGTCAGGGGTTGTGAAGAGAACAATTAGAATCAGGACTCAGAATTTATAATATTATTTTTTGATGGTCACCCAGAGTTAAACACAGAAAGTGCAAGAAATCTGTCCACAACACTTAAAGACTCAGCATATTCAAACAAGGGTCTGGATCCCACAGCAATGTCCTGCATGAGTTCAGATGAAAACCTAGAGCCCATGACAATGCCTCTCACAAGTCCAACTGGAGGTCTAGAGCCCATGAGAAGGACTCACACCAGTCTGTTTTATAGATCCATGCTGGGAAAGCCCAAAGGTCAGCGGTGGAAGCTAGGAAGTCTATGCCAGTGGGATGAAGGAGCTGTGCTGGTAGGTTGAGGGTTCAACACTGGAGCCGAGAAGTCATGCTCAAAACAAAGAGCAGGGCTGTCCTAAAAGACACCACAGCCATCCTCAGCGGCACGGAGATCCTGTGCTCCTCCAATGATAAGAATAGTAGAGTACATGCCAGGAAGCCTGTGTGACGAGTTTCTCTTGGAGATTAAACAGCACACATCTTCCCCTCTGGAGCCAGGAAGCAATGCTCGATGTAAGGACCAGAGCTCCCCCAAAGTGAACCACAGCCGCTCTCACCAACAGGTCCCCAGCTCCTCCGATGACAATGGTTGAACTCACACTGGGGAAGCTAGTCATGACGAGCTCCTCCAGGAGAACCAATGGCTCAAAACAGCAACACCTAGAGAAACCCACAATGCCTCACTCTTCTCCACATCTCTTTTTATGCTGGCAACTTTCCTCAGGTGAGCCATGTATACTCAGCACCATGCTGATTTAATTCAGCTGGTGTTAAGATGACCACCAGTTTTTTTTTTTTAAATTTATTTTATTGTAAAAGGAAGTAAAATTAAACACAACAAAACAGAACAGAATGGGACATAAGAAAGCATAAATTTCAAAGCTAGACAACCAGAGATCTTCACTGTCATATTGTCTCTTGTTTTCTTCCAAATGGTTGTCCTTATCCTTGCATATGGAGAGCTCATACTAAATAACGTAGCCAATCTTTTCACATGATGTGTAGTTCACTGGCTCCCACTTGCTAAGGGGGGGAGGGGGAGGGGGGACATGGGCTGGGGGACGGGACGACATGAGATGTCTGATTCTCAGCCTGCACTCAGGCAGGATCACAGTCACCCCCCAGAGAGGGGAGGAGCTCCTTGTTCTCCTGGCACCCCAAGTCAACCGCATGGTGCAGGTCCCGAGGCACCAGGGTCTCTCCCCTTCAGGCCCCCTAAAGTTCGCCATACTCACCTGCTATTTCTTTCTGATGAATTGACCTTTCCATTTCCAAAGTTCTGAAATGGCCAACAGACCACAGAAAGAATTGTCTTTAGGCTCCTTTTTGAAACCAGCAGCTACAGCGATCTGCTGGCCTTGCTTCGGGGCCACCCTGTGCCCACTTTAGCAGCAGGGTGGGCAGGAGCCCTGACTATCAGTTTTTAATCCATAACAGTACACCTACTTTTTTTCTGATTCCCTGTCACATAAAGCATTGTTTTCTCTCCTTTCACTGTTAGTCTATGAATTTTCTTTCGAGTTAAATGTGTTTCTTGTATTAAGCATATTGATGGATCCACCCTGCTCATGCTTCTTTTTATTGGTGAATTGAGGCCATCTACATTCATGGTTATGGCCAACATACACTGGCTTATCTCTGCTGTGCTATTTTCCTGCCTTTGGCTGCCTACTTTTCCCCTCCATTTAATTGTCTGCCCCACTTGGTTATCTCTCTCTGCCACTGTTTCTGGAGCCATGGCTTTTTTTTTTTTTTTTTTTTTTTAAATCTCTCTACAATATCTTTCAGTATTCTTTGTAGGGTTGGTTTGGTGACCATGAATTCCTTCAGTTGTTCTTTGTCATGGAAGTATCTTGTTTCTCCATTAATTTTAAAAGACAGTTTTGCAGGGTACATCAATCTGATTTGGAAGTTGTTTTCTTTCACGACTTGAAACACTTCACTGCAAGTTCTTCTTGACTTGATGGCTTGTGTTGAGAAGTTGGTGGTGATTCTGATAGATTTTCCTTTATGAGTGATCTGTTTCTTTTCTCTAACAGCTTTTGATATTCTGTTCTTATGCTGAATTTCTGGAATCTTGATTATTATATGTCTGGGTGTAGATTTACTTCGGTTATAGGTAGCTGGAGTTCTAATGCCTCTCTTATCTGTATATCATGTCCTTTTCCCATGTTTGGGAAGTTTTCTGCTATTACTTCTGTAAATAGAATTTTAATGTCATTTGTGTTGATGCTTGCTTTTTCACTGACACTTATTACTCTTAAATTATTTTGCTTTGCATTATCTTGCAGTCGTTGAATTGTTATTTCCTGGTTCCTTGTTACTTTTAAGAGATCTTTCCTTTCAGGATCGCAGGCTGCACACCTGTCTTCAAGGTCTGAAAGTCTATCTTCAGTTTCTTTCAAGTAGTTCTGTCAGCTTTCAATGGAGTTTTTAATTTCCTGGATATCTCTTTGAATCTGTTTTATGCATTCTAAATCTCTTTTATATTGTTCATTCATGGTCTCCCTTGTTTTTCTATTCTCTATTTTTTATCTCTGTCTTCTTTAGAGATGCTTATCAATTCTTTTATTATTGTTTTCATTCTTCTTTTACCTGAGATAGTGTTTCTGTTCTAATTTCTTTTAAAGCCTCATGAAGTCTCTTCCATTAGCATCACTTCAGAAACTTCAGGTGTGCAACTCCTGATCTCTTCTGCGTTTTCATCTCCTGGACATGCTCTACTTGGGTTAGGGTCCCAGGTCTGCCTTTTGCTTCTTCATCTTGACATTTTCTTGGGTTCTTCCAAACAAGCAGTAGTCGGGTCCCAGGCACTTCCTGTGTTGGCCACAATTTCTCCAGGGCGTGACTGTTTGGTTCTCCAGGGTTCTCCTGGCCAGTGCTGGCTATGGATATCCAATGGTGGCCACTGGGTGTGCTTGTGCAGAAGGGCTGCTGTTTTTCCCAGCCCGTGCTGGCTACCTGTGGGCAGTGTCTCCCAATGACTGCTGGAATGTACACCTGGGCAGGGCCGGCTGCTGCCTCCCAGCTCGAGCTGGTTACCTGCAGGCAGTGTCTTCCGGTGGCTGCTGGAGTGTGCCTATAACAACAATATACTGAGGCGGGAGGAACACACTGAGCTTGAGGCCAGCATGGGTCAGAGTGAGTTCAAGGCCTACCTGAACTACATAATGAGACCCTGTCTGGACACTCTTCCTCTAAAAAAAGGTTTATTTTGGCATACAGTTTTTGAGGTCTCACTCGGTGATTCATTGGTCCTGCTACTGTTGGGCCTGTGGCAAGAGAGGATGCCATGATGACACTTGGGCAAAACTGTTTCCTGTTTCCTAACTGGACAGGAAAGTAAAGGAGAAAAAATTAGGGTTTCATAGTCCCTTTCAAGGACACATCCCCAGTGACCTAAAACTTCTACAAGGCCCCAAGTTTTTTAAAGGTCCATTTTAATAGTGGCACACAGGTGGGCTAATCCTTCAACATGTGTGACTTTAGGGGGACATTCCAGATATAAACTGTGACACTAAATGGAAGGTTTTAATTCTTCATTTTTGTTTTGTTTGCCTTGAGACAGGGTCTCTCTACATGTTAGTTTAGGCTTTCCTTGCACCCACTGTGTAGCCTCCACTGGCCTCCACAGTGCCTCCTGCTTCCCAAGTACTGGGATTACAGGCACGGGCCATCATGCCTAGCTATTTCTTTATACAAAAAAGTGAAACATGTCTTGAAAAATCTAACAAAACTGAAAATAAATAATTTATGTTCATAGTTGAGTAACTTTATATGGTCAACACTGAAGAGTGAGGTTTGTCAATGGCATTTCAAAAAGTTATAGTGACATTCTCAGTCCACTGAATCTTTGTGATGAAATGATTGATTCAAGGATGTACAAGAATAACAACAGAAATGCATCGAATTAAATTCCCTTTGGTATAATACAATTTCCCTTTAATTTCAGAGACCTTTCCTGATCAACTTATATAAAATAGCAACACTTTTATCTTGATTTGTTCTTCTTTAAAGCACTTATCATCATCTGAATTTGTAGATAAGTGTATATATACTTATTGTTTGTATTTATTGTCTCTTCATGAGAAAGCAAGTAACAAAGTACAGGAAATTTATTTTGTGTGTGCTGAATTCCCCAAAAACTTATCAAGGAAACAGTATAGTTTTAAAATGCAATTTTAAATATATTTAAATTTAATATAAATAATTTATTATAAAATATAATTTAAAATTTATGCAGAAATAAAAATATGTATGTTTAAAAATTAAGTGATATAAATGAAGGTAAATAAACTTGCACTGGAAATTTAGTAAAATGTTTTGAAACAAAAGCCTGATCATTTTCAAACAAAAGAACTATGATAGCCAACCGTGGCAGCACATGCCTATAATGCCAACACTCTGGGAGGCTGAGGCAGCAGGATGCCAAGTTCAGGTCCCACCTGGGCTACTCAATGACTTACCAAGGCCCTGTCTAATAATTTTTAAAATTTTTGAAAAGCTGAAGATATAGTCCAGGCAAATTTCAGTCTCCAGAACCACACACACACACCCATAATTTTCATTCATTCTCCTTAGTTAACTAAAAACTCAATGATGTCTACAATGCAAATGTGTGCTAGATGAGAGCAATGCAATAAGAAGATACCTAATCAAATTCTTTTCAATTCTAGTTACTTTTTATCTATTAAGATGACCTATCAAAGAGCCCTTCTTTGGTATTGTATGTAATAGCTAACACATCTTGCACTTTTTATTCCTACTGCTTTATTTTCTTCCATACTACTTACTTCCTCCTGACATTGTATTGATGTCTGTATTTATATTTATCATCTGTCTTCTTCAAAGGATGTCAAACCATTCATGGTCATGCACATCTGTAAACCCAGTACTATGGGAGCTGAGAAGAAAATGGAAAGTTTGAGCCTAGTTGGACAATCTGGAAACTTTGCGAGGCTCTGTGTCAAAACAAAAATAATTAAAACGGGCTGGAATGTAGCTCAGTGTGAAAACCTGGGTGCCCCCATTTTAGAGAGATAGGGATAGCAATAGGAAAAGAGAGAGAGAAAATGTAAGTCCCATGCAGGCATCTGTCTTAATTATTTCTTATTTCAAATTCATCTTATATCAAAGAGAGAAAAAAGAAAACAAAATTTCAAAACACATCAGTTGGGTGCCACAATAGTATGTACATTGTGTATTGTCATCCTCACATCATTCACCCAGAGCACAAGACATCTGCATTGAGTTGTTTGAACAATACCAACACAAATCTTTGTCTTTATCAAACTCAGAGAAATCAGTAGTATAACTATCTTAACTTTTTTACATACCTATATTTATACACACACACACACACACACACACACATATATATGAACACGTATACACATACATAATGTTTCTTTTAGCTTCTCACAGTAGTGAGACAATACAATGTTGACACGTGTCTGATTTATTTCACTTATGAGTATGGTCTCAAGTTATATCCATTTACCTATAAAAGTCTCCAGTTTGTCCTTCTTTTTGACTGAGTAATACTCCATTGTATAAAAGCACCACATCATTTTTATCCATTCCTCAGTTGATGGACATTTAGGTTGTTTCCAAGATCTAGCTATTACAAGTTGTGCTGTCTAAACATAGGTGCACATATATTGCTATGGTATGATGTTTTTAATTCTTCTGGGAAAATACCCAGAAGGGAAATAACTGGGTCAAATGGGACCTCCAATCCTAGCTTTTTGAGGAATCTCCACATTGATTTCCACAGTGGTTCTACAGTCTACACTCTCACCAACAGTGGAGAAGGGTTCCTTTTTCCCCATGTCCCCCAACATTTGTTACTGCTTGATTTCTTGATAATGGCCATCCTTTCTGAGGTGAGGTGGAATCTCAGTGTTGTTTAATTCGCGTCTCTCAAGTGACCAATGATGTTGAACATTTTTCGTATATTTATTTGCTGTTTGTATTTCTTCAACTGAGAAGTGTGTGTATTCATCTCAGATGCCCATTTTTCAACTGGTTCTTTAAATCTGGCAGAACATTTTTTGAGTTCTTTATATGGTCTCGATAGTAATCCCTTGTCTGAGGTACAGCTGGTAAGTGTTTTCTCCCACACTGTGGGCTGTATCTTCACTTTGCCGGTGGATTCCCTTGCTGTGCAAAAGCTTTTCAATAGGATGAGATCCCAGTTGTTGATTCTTTGTGATAGTTCCTGTGCAATCGGGATTTTGTTCATAAAGTCTTTACCTACACCAATGTCTTCAAGAGTTTACCTGCTGTGTTTTCTAGCAGATTTAATGTTTCTGTTTTACTATTAAGATCTTGGGCCAGGGATTTAGCTGGTGACTCAATCACTTGCCTGGTAAATGCAAGGTCATTAATTAAATCCCCAGTACAAAAAGAAAAAAAAAAAGATTTTTGATCCAGCTATGTCCTCCATTCCAGGTGCTAAAACTAGGCACATAATGTTGCAGATGTAGTCACTTTCTTACCACTCAGACACAATACCTGAGCACATGCACCGTGAAGGATAAGAGGTTTATTTTTGCTCAGGGTTTTAGTTCATCGTTTGACAGCTCCAAGGCAAGAAGGCGTGGTATAGGGGCACAGCAGAGGAGAGTTGCTAATGTCACAGCAACTTGGAAGCAAAGAAAGGAGCAAGGAGTCAGGAAGGGAGAGACAAACTTCCAGGTCACAAGCCAAGTGTAGTGGGTTGGTAACTGGTGGTCAATTTAAACACCAGCTGAACTGGATCAGCACGGTGCTGAGCGTGGAGGGCCCACCTGAGGACAGTTGCCAGTATAAAAAGGAGACCTGGAGAGGAAGAGCAGCACTGTGGGTTCTCTTAAGTGTTGTTTGGAGCCATTGGTTCTCCTGGAGGAGCTTGTCATGCTGGTTCACCTGATATGAATTGGCTATTATTATTGGAGGACTTGGAACCTTGTCACTGAGAATGGCTGGGGGAGCCCTGGTCCTTACTTTGGGCATCACTTCCTGGCTGCAGAGAGGAAGATATGTGCTGTTCAATCTCCAGGAGAAGCTTGTCACACTGGCTTTCTGACATGCACTCAGCTTTTCTTATCATTGGAGGAGCTCAGAACCTTATCACTGCTGAGGATGGATGTGGTACTTTTTGGGGGAGCCCTGGTCCTTATTTTGAGTGTCACTTCTTGCCTCCATTGCAGAACTCTCGACCTACTGGCACAGATCCTTCATGCCCCTGGCAAAGACTTTCTAGCTGCCACTGCTGACCTTTGGGCTTACCAGCGCTCATATCCATGAAATAGACTTGCATGAGTCATTGTCGTGGGCTCTAGTTTTTCAGCTGAATTCATGCAGGTTATTGCCATGGGATCCAGACCCTTGGCTGGATTTTCTAGGTCTCTGGTGCTGTGGAAATATTTCCTGCACTTTCTTTGTATTGAACTCCTGGGTAACTATTATAAACAATAATACAAATTATGTGTCCTGCATGTAATTATTCTTGCAACCCCTGACTACAACACCCAGTGACCTGCCTCTTCTAACGAGGTCTCTTAACACCAAGCCAGTTGTAGCATCCCTGTGTTTCAATCACCTTCCACAGGCCTGGCCACTGAATGCCTGATACTTTGAGGGATCATCTAGATATAAACAGAACACAAATATTCAAAAAATACTTGGTAAGTGCGTGGATTACTTCATTACACTATAGTACAGAACATAATTTAACAGCCAACAAAACAAATTTATAGCTGACTTCCGAAAAGTAATATACTTTTTATTTACTTATTGTTTGTTTTTTAAATTTTATTTTATTTACTTATTTGTCGGTACTAGGAATTGAACTCACAGCCGCGTGCTTGCAAGGCAGGCGCTTATGCCACTGAGCTAAATCCCCAACCCCCTGTTTGCTTTTTGAGGCAGGGTCTCATTCTGTAGTTTAGGCTGGCCTTGAACTCACAGCCCAGGCCAGGCTGGACTTGAACTTGCCCTGATCTGCCTGCTTCAGCTTTCTGAGTGCTGGGATTACAGGCATGTGCCATCACACCCAGTTTATAAGTAATAAAACATTTTTATCGTGTATGGTATTTATTTCAGTATTGTTAGCCTTACACTTCGGTCCTGTTTCCCAGCTCATAGGAAAAGAAATATTTAATTTCACATTTCAGAAAATAAAATTTTATCATTTCTTGGTCCAAACTAGATCCTCTATTTCCTCCTCAGAATGTGCAAAGTGAGATAAATGCCATTAGTAAAGCCAAGCATCATGGCACACACTTTCAATCCCAGCACTCAGGAGACCAAGACAGGAGGATATCTAGTTCAAAACCAGTCTGGGCTATAGAGTGAGTTCAAGGCTGACTTGGAGTACACAGCAATACCCTGTCTCAAAAAATAAACTGAAATAAAATTTAATGTAATATAATTTAAAAATTATACATTAGTAGCTGTATTATATTTTAATTATTTAAAAACTTAATTAAGATAGTTATACTACTAAAGAATTAAGATAGTTAGACTACTAACTTCTCTTCATTGAAAAGAATGGTTTGTGCTAATATTGTTTGGACAATTAAACGCAGATATCTTGTACTCTGAGTAACTAATTTAAAGATAACAATATGCAATGTATTAGCCATTGTTACCCTCTAATTATCTTGTTTTGAAATATTATTTTTTTCTTTTTAAAATAAAATTTTTAAAAGTTAAAAGCGCACATTAACCATCATTTTCATATAGTGCTGTGTTAAATATCTGATATTTTAGAACACAAGAAATTATGATTGTGTGTAAATGTAAAGTTCAAGTGCAAAGATATTTAACAAATGTGAGATCAGTTCTATCGTTAGATCATTGTGTAATTGAAATAAAAATCTGTGCTGAATATAATTTCCTAATACAGATTTTCCCTTAGTGATAGTAACAAAACATTTAATTGTGCTTTCATTTTATAATTTTTTTTGGTACCGAGGCTCAAACTCACAACCTCATGCTTGCCAGGCAGGTGCTTACATCGCTGAGCTCATTTAATGCCCATTTTATGCTTCTTGTCATCACTTATCTTTTGTACCTTTTTATTTAATTGCCTTAATATAAAGTGAATTCATTTATTATGAATTCTTCATTTATTTTAATGCATATTTTCTGTTACCCAAATAATTTCACTTTTTAGAAAGTAAACAAATTTAGTAACTTTTAACTAAAAAGTTAACTATATAACTAATATTGGTTTATTTCCCATAGAACAAAAATAATAATTTTATATAACACAATTATAATTCAAAGAGAACCTGTGCTCAAAAAGTCATTTCCCACTGTGAAATTAAATGAAGATTATGCAAATGGGCCAAGCAGAGACAAGTTATTCAGTGCTTACTATAGCCAAGGAGTCAGCTACCATACCTTAGTTTGGATGCAGTCTCAAAGACAGGGAAGAAGGAAAGCTGTGTACCGAAGGAAAGGGAAGAAGCCAGGAATGCCCTGCTTAGAGGTTGTTGGCATGGAGGCTGGAGGAAGGGTCACTAGAAGGTGGGAAGCTGGCGGTCATTAACCAAATTCTGACTGTTCCAGATGTTGGCTGCTGCAGTTATGAGTCAGAGTTCTAAGCCATATACAGTCTCGCCATTATCTATTTTTATATTTAGTGTCTTGCCATTAAATAATGGAATTCACAGAGTTAAACATTTTTCCTGCACTCAATAATTTTTATGTGCCCAACATGTGCTAAGCACTTCAGCGAACAATACAGAAATGGCAGTAGTATTTGCAAAATGTAGAGAATATGAAAGAGGGGCATTAAGACTGAACTTGGTGACTGGGGAAGGTATTCTAGAGGAAGTAACTTCTTACCTGAGGTTCTCACAAGTATAGGTGTTAATTAGGATTGGGGGTGAGGGGTTGAGGAATTAGTAGAGAGATGCATGATTATAATCCCAGCACACTCAGAAGCTGAGGCAGGAGGATCACAAGTTTGCGCCCACCGTGGACAGTTTAGTGACTTGGAGCCTCAGAAATGTTTTTAAAAAGTACAGGGACTGTATCTCAATGTGAAAGCTCTAGGTTCAATCTCCAGTACCACATACATGCTTAACCGGATAAAGTGGGGCAAAGGAAGGAGGGAAGCAGAAATGGGATTGGGCTCTGTGTGTTTGGGAGGAAGACACAAGATACTATGTGTTTCTATAGAATATTTTTTGTTTAATCTGATATGAAATGTAGCCATGTCCTTGATTTAAATATATTGTTTTTTGTTTTTGTTTTTGTTTTTTGGTACCGGAGATCGAACCCACGACTGCACACTTGCAAGGCAGGCGCTTATGCCGCTGAGCTAAATCCCCATCCCCAAATATATTGGTTTTAAAAAGCAAGCATGACTAGTCTATGCTTCTGTATTTAAAAATCTGTATTGAAAGAGCAAACCAAAAATTCATTTGTATTATATGCCTTATATTTTTACTCTTTATTATCTGGGCTTGATAAAGACTGTTCATCAGATAATGTTTAAGGTTTGATTGAGTTGGCATTACTTCTTCAACTAGTATTCAGCATGAAGGAGAGAACATCACCCTCCAATGCCAACACATGCCCCATGTTCCTTGGAATAATTTAGAATAATTAACAATATAGGTAAAAATTATGTTAAGAGATATATGTTGAGTTAGTTTACCTTAGTTCTAAAAACAAGTGCATGCACACAAACACACACACACACATTCTGACATATTCTGTTTCTCTGGAAAACCCTGACCAGTGCAATATCCACTTTAATTTTCTCAAGGGATAAGATAATTGTTCAATTTTCATTCAGGTTAGTCCATCTCCTATTGCTATAACAAAATATTATTGTTACGGCTTAAATTTAAAATATTACCGGGCATGGTGGTGTACTCCTGTAATGCCAGCACTTGAGAGGCTGAGGCAGGAGGATCATTGCGAGTTTGAGACCAGCCTGAACTACATAGTGACACCTTGTCTCAGAAAGACTAAAAAGAAAGAAAGAAAGAAAGAAAGAAAGAAAGAAAGAAAGAAAACAAATAAACAACAACAAAAAACCCCAAACACCAAAACTCTAAAGTGTTCCCCTAAATTCTCATGTGTGTGGAAGGTGATTGGTCACAAGTCAGCACTGTACCCCTAAACTACAGCTATAGCCACTGTTTGTTTTTTGATACAGTGTCTGGCTAAGTTACTCTGGAGGAACTTGAATGTGAGATCTTGCTTCAGCCTCCCAAAATGCTGGGATTACAAGTGTGTGCTTGTAAGACCGTGCCCCGCTTCCTCAACACAGTCTTTTTCTTCTTAGTCTTGTGTTTATTTGCTTGCTTTGTTTAATTTCATCTGTTTGGAATCAAGATGGTTAGTCAGCCTCTGGTTGGTGACAACCAGCCAATTTCCAGGCACCTGTGCTGTGCAGATAACATCTTTCTGGAACATTGTTGTGTTCATAGCATCTTCTCAATTGAAAACTGTCTATTCTAGCCTCCAAGTCTGCTTCCTTCATATTTTCACACTATAACAACTCTTATGCTGATCTTTCTGACTGGCACACTTATACTAAGGACAATTTGAAACTGTACTAGCTACTTTGGTCCTTTTAATGAAAACAAGAATTGTTCATAGAAGAACTCCTCTAGAGCAACATGATAAGAATGTTTCATGACGGAATTGTCTAAAAGAGAATGAGAAGACATTTTAAGAGACATCTCCTTCTTTATGTTCTTACTTTGAAGATTAATAAATGCTTTTTCATTTTCTAGTTGGACAAAATTGACAGGAGCCCAAGCTATCCTTTAAATCAGCTATAGTACTCTTACACTGTAAAACTTCTAAAAGGTATTTCTTTATCTAAATTTTCATTTCTCTCTTTGTAAAGAACATAATTAACCTTTATAGTTGTAATGTCATATTTGAGGCTTACTCTTTATTTTATTTTTGTTTTTATGTTTTAGCTCTCTCTTGGGAAATTTTAAAGATTTACTAATCAACAACAACAAAAATTTTAAAAATATTTCAATCATTAAGTCATTGTGTATTTACTTTAAGAATACCTAGTCCAGATAAAGTCAAAATATTTGAAAGGAAAAAAAATGCAACCAACTTTCTGTGTCTAGTCTAGTGAATATTAAAAAGTGTATTCACTGAATAACCTTTGTTATTTTAGTTACAAAATAAGAAAAAAATTGTCTGAATTGGTTTCAAGGCAAAACAAAAAACTTTGGGCATGATTCATTGTTTTTAAATTTTAATATTACTTTAATATTAATACTTTAATATTAATGCTTTAATATTAATACTTTAATATGAAAGTAATATCAATACTGTACTTTTTTCTTTTTTGGCACAAGGAATCAAACTTACAACCTCTTGCTTGCCAGGCTGGTGCTTAAGCCATTAAATACCCGGCCCCTGTACTGTGTTTTGAACAGGACCAGTGTTACATTTCTTTTGATTTAAGTTTCTACGTTTCCTAAGTTGGTTTCATGAGTTAAATAATCCTTGTTTCAATAATAGATACTTTTTAAATTTTAATTTTATTAAAATTAAGGTGCTAAAAACAACAAGAATTCAGTGTTAATTAAAATTATAAATCCCAGGTTCTTAACTATAGTCTTAGATACTTTTCTCATTGCTGAGACAAAATACCAGACACACACAAGTTAAAGGAGGAAAGGTTGATTACATCTCACAGTTTACAGGGATTTCATTGCATAGTTGTCTGGTTCCAAGGCAGGGAAGCATGGCAGCGGGCACAACAGAGGAGAAACTGTGGGTGGTGTGGCAAGCAGAATGCAGTGAGAAGCAAGAAGCAAGAAGCAAGAAGCAAGGCTGCCTTTCCCTTTTATTCCATCCAGGCAAAAAGCCTTTTGAGTAGTGCTACCCATACCAAGGGTGGGGCTTCTGTTCTTCAGTAAATGTGCTCAGCCACAACCTAGAATTATGCTAATTCCAACCAAGGGCAAGGGTGGGGCTTCTGTTCTTCAGTAAATGTGCTCAGCCACAACCTAGAATTATGCTAATTCCAACCAAGGGACTAATTTTACCACCTTTTTTTTTTTTTTTGGTACCAGGGATTGAAATCATGACCTCACGCTTGCCAGGCAGGCACTTATGCCACTGAGCTAAGTCCCTGGCCCAATGGACTAATTTTAATACCACACACCCTTAATCCTAGTATCACATACCATAGGCCCAGCCAGCTCCAAAAGGCACCACTGATGAGCACATGAGATTTGGGGTGGACATCCAGATACAAACCATAATATTCTATCCCTAACCCCCAAGACTCATGCATATCCCTTTATGCAACATGCATTTATTCCATCTCTAAGCGTTGACAAAGTTCTAACAGTTTCAGCACTGCCAAAAAAGCCAAGTCCAATGTCTCCTCTAAGATTTAAGGAAAACAAAGATTTGAGCCCCTAGACAAATGAAAAGAAAGTTAAATACTTTCACCAAACAATGGAACAGGATAGACATTCTCATTCCAAATAGAGGAACAGAAAGCAATGGGACCAAAACCAGTCCAAAATCCAGCAGGGCAAACATTAAACCCTGTAGTTCCATGTCCAACATCCAGTTTAATCTGTGGGAAGATAAAAACTCCAAAGGGCTTGGGGGGGGGGGTCTGCCCCTACAGCACTGCCAGTGGTTGTAGTTCCCATAGCTTTTCTCTTGGGTTGGATATACTTGCTCCTTGCAGTTTTCCTCAGATGATCCACATTCCTAGCACTCCAAACTTCTGGTCTCTACAGCACCTTCAGCTTCACAAGCTGCCCTCTCCAGCAGACTGTGTGGCCTTCCAGACCTTCTTATGAAACCTGAGTGAAAGTCCTCTTGATGCCACAGCTCTTGCATTCTGCATACTCGTAAACACAGCACCACATGGGGGATGCCAACACGTGTCACCAGCTGGAGCAGAAGCCAGGCTTTTTTCTCTGTCCTAGGGATAAAGTGCGCAGGTTGCTGAATACTAGAAACTCAATCCAAAGAAACAAATTCTCTTGGCCAACACCATTCTGGCACATGGTGGGTGCTCTGGGGCTCTCTTCTCAAAGCAGTCTTTCACCTTTGCAACTTTGGGGCTGCAAAGGGTGGAGCCATGTTGGTTCTGGAGATGTGTTCAGGCTATCTTTTCACTTGTCCTATTCCTTCTCAATAACCCGGTTCTTCTCTGCTCCATTTTTTCAGACCACAATTTTACTAAAACTTTTTGATTAAACTTGAAACTTTTAAAATCATTCTGCTGGATTCTTGATTCTCAACATAGAGCTGGATGAAGCAGCCAACAGCAGTTATGTCACCACATCAATATGAAACTGCCTTGAAATTTCTTCTGTCAGATTAGTTAGTTCATGGTGCCTTTAATCTCATCTCAGGCAAAGTCTATGTACAAGAACTAATGCAGAAAATTTTTCTGCCACAGCAATACACACATGGTCTGGAGCTCAACAGCTAATGCAGTCCTTGTTCCTAGCTGAAACCTCTAAGCCTGGTCCTCACCAGACATATTTCTATTAGAAGTCTGTTGTTTTTGAGCCCTGACCAGAATTTACAATCAAATACAGCTTACAACATTCCCTGGTTACTTCTTCAACCAGCATCTCCAAATGGTCCCAAACTCTTTATATAAGCCAGTTACAAAGGTTCCTGAACCACATGGCCAGTTAATGTCATAGCAACAACTCCACTTCTCTGGGACCAAAATCTGCATCATACTAGAGAAATAGATTTATCTATATATTTATTTATTTTTAGCTAAGTTTATTGGTACATTTTATTTTTTTTTTAATTTTTAAAAAGCAAAACAGAAAAAGGGTAGAGATAAAACAGAATTTTAAAAAACAGTAAGAAATCAACACTAGTTAATATATATTGTTATCTTAGAAGTAGTTGTTTAAAATTAGTACATTTCAGATGTACATAATGATCATATGCATGAAATGGAATTTATACCTGTACATGATATATTTTGATTCTTCTTTTTCTCCCAATATCTCTTCCTCACTGCAATCCATCCTCCCTCCTTATTTATAAAGTTTTGTCTCCATTTTATAGAGAAACAGCTTTAATGCAAGATATATACATATATAAAGATGTACAAGTCAAGTTACCTGCAGAGTCACGCTTGCAAGTGTGTAAAAAGGCTGTCTGTTTGCTAGGGATCTGACGGATCCTGACACAGAGCCAAGACTTGGAGCTCACTGTAGTGTCCTATGCATGTGCATTTCAGGATGTCAAATGATCTACGCCGGAAGAACTGAAAGGTCTGTACTGAAAGCCAGGACATGATACCGAAAGTGAAGGCAAAGACTGGAACCCCTCCAAAGAAACAGAAAGAAGTCTTCTTTCTTTGTTTCCTTTCATTCCATTCAAGCTATAAATCTGTTGGTTGGTGCCACTGACAACTAGGTTGGGTCTTCTGTCTCAAAATAATCTCTTCAGCCACACCCAGAACTATGGCAATCCAATTTAGTTGGGTGTTTCTTACTCAAGTTGACACAATCACTTAGTTATCACAGCTACCTTTAAGACTTTAGGTGAATGATTATATTAATAAACAATCTGTGATGCATAAATAACACCTACGTAAAGTCCAGGTGTATTGGTTCTACATGTAAGGAGCTTGCACGATACCATTTTGTCCTACCATCAAGTGAAAAGCTGAACAGACTCAAAAATTAACAACTGTCTTCAGATCTGTAAGAAAAAGAGAGGATTCAAGAAACCAGTAGACCCCACACTGCAGAGGCAATCAAAAAGAGGAAGCTGCAATTCAGAGTGCAAAAATATAACAGCTGAAACCACCTCAGGAATCACTACTGAGGTAGAAAAATCCAAGTATTATTGAATTGCTGGAAACTCAGAGTGGACAAGTCTGAGAGTTAAATGTTTTAGAGGGATCCAGTCATTGGAGAACATTTGCAAATTTTACTTCCAGGAGTTAGACTGGGTTTTCATGGTAACTATCAGAGAAAAATTCCCTTATTTTATCCAGCAGAAGAAGGGGAAAAAGAAATCATTTTTAAATACATCAGAGAATTTTGTTTTTCTTAATAAGTTCTGTTTTCAGAAAAAAACTATTTAACCAGAGTCTAATCAGGTGGGGGTTTTATCAGACCCTACTGATACAGTAGAAGGGGAATGCACAACGCTAGCCAGCTCTAATATTCTGTATGGAAGAAGAGAAATATCCAACTGCATGCCACTCTGGTCATTCTCCCTCTTACCTACCAGTCGGTTGGGGCACAGATTGAAGAGCACTTGTGGTCTACAGTTCAGAGGCACAGGCTCACAAAAAGACTGAACGCTAATTACATAACTATGAACACATCCCCTCCCCTATACCTTCACTTCACATTTCTAAAGGCATGGGTTTAAAAAATGCTTTTAACTGTTATTAGTACACATTTGCATTGTGCAATAACTATATTCATCATGGTAGGCTGATTCACGTACATAACACATCGTAAATGTTTGTGCTTCTCCTTCCCCTCTCTCACTGCCTTCTTCATTCAGCTCTTGGTCTCCTGTTTACAGTATTTCCTTTCACCTGGCACAGTATATCCAGCTATCAAAAATAATTATGAGGCTTACTAAACTGCAAAAAGACACTGAAGAGACAGAGCAAGCAGGTACTATAATGCATGTATTAAATTATGATACTGTTTTTCTACAAATATGTGTAAGTCTTATATGCCAATTTAAAAAAATCCTGAAAAGAGCCAGTAGGATGAACATACTTTACTTACAGAGGAACAAAGTTAGAATTTCTGTTTTTCTCAGGTAAAAGATAAGAATTTCTCCTCAGAAACCATGCATTGCAAAAGACAGTGGAGCTGGATATTTAAACCAAACCAAACACCTCACCAAACTAGAATTATGCACCTTGAGAAAGTATAATGGTATGTCAGTTGAACACTTTTGTTTGAAACTATTTGGTTTGCACATGGAAAGATGTTTCACATATATTCCAACAGGAAAATGCA
Source organism: Dolichotis patagonum (assembly GCA_004027295.1). Classification (NCBI taxonomy): domain Eukaryota; kingdom Metazoa; phylum Chordata; class Mammalia; order Rodentia; family Caviidae; genus Dolichotis; species Dolichotis patagonum. The sequence continues at coordinate 137,526 of PVJX010001594.1, read as the reverse complement.
AATTAAAACCATATCACTCTCCATCCCTTAGAATGTTCACAATACATAACACTGACCACACTAAGAGTGAAGACCAGTAAAAATTCTCTCCTTTATTTTTGGTGGGAATAGAAAACAGTACAGCTGTTTTGGTGGTTAATTTGGAATTTCTTTTTTTTTTTTTTTTTTGGTATTGGGCGTGGAACTCATGTCCTTGCACTTGCCAGACAGGCGCTTATGCCACTGAGCTAAATCCCCAGCCCTAATTTGGAATTTCTTATAAAACATTCTCTTATCATAGGACCCAGCAATCTTGTTCTTTCTGATATCCCTGGTATTTACCCAAAGGAGTTGAAAGCTTATGAAGTATATCTATACAAAAGTCTAGACACAGGTATTTGTATCAGCTTTATGCACAATTCCCCAAATTTGGAAGTAACTAAACTGTGTTTCAATAGGTGAATGAATAAATAAATTGTGATACATGAGACAATGGAAAATTATCTGGCACTATCATGAAATAAGCTATCAACCATAAAAATGAAGGAAATTTAAATATACATTAAGAAGCAAAAGAAGCCCATTTGAAAAGGATATTTACTGTATGATTCCAAGTGTATGGCATTTTAAAAGTGGAAACAATAATATTTATATAATGGATAATGAATAAAATCTTTAAAATGTTTTGTTATTCTATAACGATGAAGCCACAATAAAAGTAATTTTAATTATAACAAATACAATAGCAGAAATGAATTAGTAATGACATAGAAGCAACATTAGTGGGACAATTGTACAGGCATTGCTGAGGAGTTTCCAACGTGTATGCTATCAGCTAAGGTTATAATCTGGGAAAGACTTAAAAGCAGAATATAGATAGAAGTGAAGGTCTTGAGGCTTCCTTGAACACCACCAAATGTTTTTAATGCAATTCCCCCAGGAAAAAGTAGCAGAGTTTTCTAGGTTATCACTTGCTTCTTTTCTTTCTTTTCTTTTTTTCTTTCTTTTCTTTTTTTTTTTTTTTTTGTCTTTCAGACAGGTTTTCACTATGCAGTTCAGGGTAGTCTTGAACTCACATTGTAACCCAGGCTGGACTCGAACTCACAGCAATCCTCCTGCCTCAGCCTCCCGAGTGCTGGAATTATAATTGTTCACCACCATGCCTGGTTCTCATTTGCTTATTTTCTAAGGGCTGAGGTTTTTTTCTTTCTGGGGAACTAAAATTCTCTCATCTCCCACAAACTTTAGGAAAAGTAGAGAACTAATAAAGTCCTAAAAATAAAGCTATCAAAGTTCTCAGAAAATTCATCTTTCAAAGGCCTTTGTATTGCCATTATTTTAATGGCAATACACTCTACCTATTCTGGGACCCACAGGTTATTTATAATGTAAAAGCCTCACCCTATTCATGTATTTGAAAAATCTACTTCAAATCCTAAATTCCACTCATTACAGAGCTTAAGAGATCTATAATATCTCCAGAATTCTTAGCGCAAGCAACATTTCCAAAATATCTACTGAAACAGACCTTATATAATCTAAAACCTAGGGATCTGGTCATTTGGAAAGGCACAAGAATAAGATTCCCCTTGGGCACTGATAAAATCTTTTCAGATACATACTATTAACAATTGGGGCAGTTGTAACACTCCAAGGTAACTGTTGCGGATCTATGATTTAAAATAAAAATAACATGAAACTTTGTGATTGTTGGACATCTGTCAGGAAACCTGAGATTAAGTATTGTTGGGAATTCTTTTAGGAGCTCATGAATGAAGAAGTGGACAGTTTTCCCCCAAGACAAATAAGACTGCTTAAATTTTTTTTTTTCTCATGAATTTCCTAAGTTTTCAGCTCTCTTTCTAATATTGCCTCTTATGGTATTTTTACATCTTCCACTTAGCCAACCCTAGTGGTGTAATTTTAAGAATACTTACATAAAAACAAAAATCGACAATTCTGCTGGGCATGGCCTGTAATCCCACCATTGGGGAGTCTTAGGGGGGAGAATCATTGCAAGATGGAGACCACGTTGGGCTAAAAAGTGAGCTCAAGGCCAGCATGAACTGCATAGCGAGATCTTGTCTTGGGAAAAAAAAATTACAAATTCCGAGTCTTTATTAAGTGACAAAGTAACTTAATAGCATTTCTTACTACTTTGAGTTTAGGAATCATTAACCTAAAAATAATTTATTCAAAAATAATTCTTGGATATCACTTGTGTTTAAAAGGTTAACTATCACTTGGGATTAACTATGATGAAACTTTTGACTTCCTTGAATCCAGTCACATTCCTTTATCACTTCCAACAATTACAAAGGGTTTCCATCTATTTATTAACTCAGTATTTATTAGCAGTCCGTTGTGTGACAAATAATGTGCAACGCATAGGAATCTGAAATTAAAGGTCTACAGTCCTTTGGTTTTGTAGGAAGATGCAAATAAGTATATCAGTACGTGAAGCCAAGAAATGCTGAGTGTTCTGATAATGGTTACGAAGTGTGTGGGCTACACAATAGTTCTTTTCAGTTCTTCTGTTCAGGGCAAGGTTCAACAAAACATTAAGGGGTGCAGACATTCGTGAAACAAAGTTTCTCTAGTTGCAAAATGCCCATACATGGTATAGGAAACGACCATGTACTCTTATATCTGTAGCATGTTACCGCACATAACAAAATTTGAGGCAGGTCAGGGAATTTGATTATGTCCGCCACAAAATTACCTTTTCTTTCTCCTTCTGATATACCAAGAGGCATTTTAAAAATATGGGACTCATGGCGCGTTCGGTTAACGTACACAGGCCATGGTGTATTGTATTTATTTCAACGTTTCACACCTCAAGAACGCCTCTGAGCCTTAAGCGGCACTGTGAAAAGTCCGAGGGCCCGAAAGGCGCTCCTCCGTACTTCGAAACAGCTTTCCCGTCTCCAACTGGCAGTGCTTTGCGATTCAATGAAGACGCCGGGATGGAAAAATTTACCCTCCAAGGAAAAGAGCAAGATCTCATACTTATTGTGTATGTTGACTTGCTAGACGATTTCACTTTATTACCTTATTTAATCCCATTTTCTCCATTAATCTGTTGATTTCGAGAAGGTATGAAACAACATTAAGGTTAACCCGCCGCTAAAAAACAGCAGCGCCAAAATAGTCCAACGGACTTGGTCTTTTCCACTCTGCAAATGCACTTAAAAGGAAAGCAAAACAAAAAAACCCCTAACCCCCCAACGCGAAGCCCCCCTCTCCTAAAAGAGCTTATCCCAGATGACCGGGACCCACAGATCTTCGGCTACCGAGGGTCCTACGTGGACGGGAAGGCACCACCAGCGTTCCGCAGGTCCTGCTAAGGGGCGGGACCCGAGAGCCGTCCCCGGCGCTTTCGGGAGGCCGCGTTCCCGCCTCGGCGCTCTGGGGAAGGGAGCGCCCGCCGCGCAGGTACGCGCGCACCTGCCGCTACCGGGCGCGCGCCGCGGAAGGCGGGCTACGTGGTCCCCGAGCGCGCGCCCGACGATGTTTCCCGAGCGCGCGCCCTGCGCGGGCGCTGGGTCCCGGGTTCCGCGTTTCCCGCAGCAGGCTCAGTGCAGAGTGCGGACAGGGAGGGGCGTTTCCCGGCGGTCGCGGCTCCCCCTGGCGGCGGCCGCGCGGCGCTGGAGGCGAGCAGTCAGGCGTTCTCCGCGGGCAGCCGGCGGTGGGGCCTCGCCTCCCAGCGCGGGGTCCTCGGCGGCCTGGGTGGCTAGTGCCCCTGCCGCTGTCGTAGGCGAGAGCGGCTGTTAGTGGCGCCGCTGTTGGTTCGCGGCGGCGGCGGTGGCGGCGGAGGAGGAGGAAGAGGGCGAGGCGGCACGACGAGAAGGAGGCGGGCGCGGCGGCGGCGGCGGCTGGGGCCCGCGGCGGCGGGGGGCGGAAGATGGCGGACGTGCTCAGCGTCCTGCGACAGTACAACATCCAGAAGAAGGAGATCGTGGTGAAGGGAGACGAAGTGATCTTCGGGGAGTTCTCTTGGCCCAAGAATGTGAAGACCAACTATGTAGTTTGGGGGTAAGTCCGCGATGGCTTTGGCCTAAAGGTGTCAGGGCAGAGTTGGGCGACCCCCCCCTTTAAAAGCCCCTCCCCCGTTTGCCTTGGGGATGGGGGAGAAATGGGTGCTCTAGGAAAAAGTTTCTGTCCAGAAGTTGCACTTTGATGGTGAGAAGAGAAGAGGCAGATCTGCGTCTGTGGCAGTCCAGCCCTTTAAGTCTTTGAGAAGCCAGAGGGCAAGGTGGCATGGCAGTTTCTGGCTTTACCAGTTCGTTTTACCAGCGTGTGTCGAGTGCCAGCGGTTTGGTGCACAGCATACCTGAATATAGGTGCACAAAGGAGCACACCGAGTGGTGCTGGAGACCCCTCTTGTTGTGTTTAATTTTTGCTCTCTTTTGCCATATGTTGTAACTGGCTCGGTGGCCCTGCCAGCTCCTGGTCAATTTCTTTTCCTTTCCTAATGGGCAAGATGTTATTCCTCAAGAGAGAAGGAACTAGACTTCGTTGAAGCCAGGGAAAGAGATTTGTTTGATTTGGAAGTTACACCAATTAGTGCTAAAAAGTGGAAGCTGGAGTTTCTCAGGCAAAAAGTTATGGGTGAAATTGAATGAGCTTTAGATAGACGTCTAAGAAATTGGTGGTGTGTGCTTTTGAAAAGTGTTTTTAAAAAAATGTGTTTTGGAATGTTGATCCACGTGGGGTTTTATGATTTAAATCATTATGGAAAACATCTAGAAGTAGGTTTACTAATCATTTGGGGCCTTATTAATGCCTCTGTCATTTGTGCTTTATTTGAATAATTAGAATCACAGGCCAGAACTTTAGTACTCATTTTGCTTTATTGAATGAAATGAGGTTTATGAAGAGTGATGAAAAACTGGAAACTTTTAGGGTGTTTTTTTTTTGGCCTCATAATTTGTTTTATGCAATGTTGATTAAATATTTTGGGTTTCCAATGTTTTTCTCTTTCAGAGAAACTACATAGAATTATAATTTGAATTTTTAATGGATGTTTTCCTTTAAAAATTGATCAGAGTACTCAAGTTATAGGGTGATTTGAACTAAGAAGAATTCCTAAGATCCTGGTTTCTACTTTAAAACATAATAGCTTAATCCAAATAGAAGAGCTAAAACAGAAGACTTGGTGTGACATGCTTTTAAGCTTATAAGAACAGAACAGTTACTTCTATTTGGGGTGTTTAGGGAAGGTTCCATAGAAGTATGTTTGACATGTCTGCATCCGACAGCGTTTTCTTGAGTAAATGAATGTAAGCGTTAAAGAATGAATGGCAAAGAATTCTGTGAATGAAATGGTGAATTAGTCTTCCAAGGAGAGGTAACTGTATCTCAAGGCAGCGAGTCTGGAAAGAACATATTCTGACAGCAGTTCATTTTAGCCAGTGAAAAAAGGAATGCTTAGAATAGATTGCAAACCTTTTCAACAGTGAATCACAGGGATTATTTTTTCTTGGGGTGTGTGTGGGTGCATGCTGTACAAATATAAAACTAATAAGGGTACTTAATGCTTATTGCATATATGGCATTCTGTTACTTTTCTGTTTTTTTGTTCATGATAAGTAAAAATGTGGAGATTTATTTACTTACTTATTTTTTGGTGTCTTTTGAAAGAGGATCTTGCTGCATAGGTCTGGCTGGCCTTGAATCACTGTATAGTCCAGGCTGGCTTTGAACGTGTGGCTATCCTCCAGCTTTCAGCCTCCTAAGTACTGGTATTACGAGTGTGCACCACCAAGCCCAACAAACCTATAGTAATTGTATTGAGTTTCTTTGTACAATACTTGATGTGATTTGTGGTTTGAAATATATTGATTTAAGGGGAAAATGGTAAGAGGCTAGACAAGTAGATATGGGGTTCTTATAGTGGGTGGTATTCACATGAATTTAAATAGTACATTGAAATTATGGGGGGTAGTTGTAGGGGGAAGAGCAGATTGGACACTAAGTAACCTGTGCTTGCAGTCCAGAGTTTGTACCTCTTAAGGTAGAGTGTTTCATTACAGGTAGAATTGTATTTCCATTTAGCCTGGTTGGTCTAATTTGAGGGGTGTTACAAGAATCATAACCCCTCGCTGGACACAGTGACACATACCTGTTATCTCAGCACTTCGGGAAGCTGACCCTGGAGGATCACAGGTTTGAAGTGTGAGCAATTTAGTGACTCCCTGTGTCAAAAACAAAAAACAGAAAGCAAAAGAAGCGTTAGGGTTGTAGCCCAGTCCCCTGTATTTGTTGGGCAAGGGGCTATACTTTGGAAATTGTATTCACTGAAAGAATGTTGTTAAAGATGTTCAGTGATACTGTCTTTGTTAGAGTCACAGAGTAAACTTAGTCTCAGTTCAGTAATGATATTACTTATTCTAAGCAGATTGATTATTTTAAAGATCTTGACATCTGTAGCTGGTTATGTTTCTTCTTCAATTGAAAAAACCCAGAGCCTAATTTGGGCCTAATTTTAAAAAGTATATATAGTACTCTAGAGTATGGATTTGTGTACTTTTCTTAGTTCTTGCATTTTGTTGTTTTATTTTTTGCCCTAATAACAGCCAACTTAAATTTTACCTTTATGTGCATATTAAGAATGTAGTTGGATAGACAAGTGGATATGGGTAAGTGAATACATTTAACTGAGCCCAAATAATTCAAAGTGTGAATTAGTCTTGCTTGTGTTATTTCAGGACTGGAAAGGAAGGACAGCCCAGAGAGTACTACACATTGGATTCCATCTTATTTCTGCTTAATAATGTGCACCTTTCTCATCCTGTTTATGTTCGACGAGCAGCTGTAAGTAGAATTCATTTTAATGGTTTTTAAGCTTCAGTGATACTGTTTGATATGAGTAACTTCTCTACTGGGTTAAAAATGTATGAATGTCTCTTGGAGGGTGAAAATTAGGATATTCTGTGATTTATACATGTTTTTAAATCTGATTATAACAGTGGAAGCCCCCCTCCGCCCCATTTCAAATATTGACTTAGTCTCCCTGAATTGCCTGAGTTGGCTTTGAACTTGAGATCCTCCTGCCTTAGCTTCCTAAGTATGTGGAAATGCTAACATGTACCACTGTGCTTAGCTATAGTAGAAGTTTTAAAGGAATTTATACAGATGTGCAAAAAAAAACCCTGTGGATAGAATCTGTTTCTCTTTTTCTTTTCTTTTTTTTTTCTTTTTTCATGTCTCTTCTGAGACGGGTTTTCGCTATGCAGTTCAGGATGGCCTTGAACTCACTTTGTAGCCCTGGCTGGCCTTGAACTTTCAATGATCCTCCTGTCTCAGCCTCCTGCCGAGATTACAAGCATGTGCCATCATGTCTGGCAGGAGTCTATTTTTTAGAAACTCTTATTTGAGTCCCAAGAAAATATTCTGTTATAAGAATTGGTATCAATACAGGACATACCTTTATAGAATTTAACTCTAGTAAATTTAGCAGTTGTATTTATACCATCTTGATTTGTCTTCAGTTTTGCTTGCTTTCTCAGTGTTTGAAGATTTATTACTCATGGCGAGATTCTTCCATCTGTAGAAAAAAGAATATATTATAATTGAGTGTCAGGGCTTTTTGGATATAGTCACTGTTTTACATTAGAATTTGCCATAAATGCCAAGATAAAATGCCCCCAAAAGGATGTTTAATGTTTTAAAACAAGGCCCTCAATTTCTTTTTGGTATAGCTGGACAAAAAACAAAAAACCAAAAAACTTCGAGAGATAATGAAATAGCCAAATAATTGTTTTTAGTAATTTTTGTTTTATGTATTCATACTTTGAGTTATATGAATGCATACTTTATTGAGCTATAGTAACTTGTTTTTCTTACAGGTTTTAAAATTTTTTTTCAAATTTTTCACAAACATTTTATGTCTGTCATCACTGCAGTTACCTTTTGAGTTAACACTGTGGCTTAGTTGCATTAAACTGAAATTCAGTTTTATAACCTCTTCCTCTCTTCTTTGTTAGTAATAGTCAAAGTCACTAGCTTATGTGTCCTGTCTTTTAATCCTTGTAACTTAAAACAGTTGAGAAAGTTTCCTACCCTCTAATGGGCTTTGTAAGTATTAAACTGTAAGACTGCTCTTTGAGCAAGAAATTTATACAATACTTACTATTGAATGTTTACTTAAAAAATAAAATTGGTATGAAACCACTTGGGACATAATAAAATAGTGCCATCTCTATAAAATTATTGTATCATACAGGATTTTTAAAAACTGATTTAGGCAGTAATTAGAATGTTTTGTTAGATACAGTTGTTGTGGGGGTAATAAAGGTAATTCAAGTACTTGGTTTACATTTATAAATTATGTTCTGTAGGACACTTGCACTACATAACTAATGGCTATAATTGTTTCTATGGACCTTAGGACCTTTGGTCACATTAGATTTAACTTTTATTTGCCAGATTAAAGAGGGAGACTGGTAAAGTTCTAGGGTACTACAAATTTGAGGTTGTTCTAATTCTTTTGTGTTATTTGCTACTTCTTGTGAGCAGACTGTTTTTTTTTTTTTTTTTTTTTAATTTATAGTATTATTTTTTAGTGATCACCCAAAGAGTCAAATACAAAAGAAAGAGTGCAGGAAATCTGTACACACATTGAGACTCAAAGAACCCATCTGAGGGCCTGGATCCCATGGCAGTGTCCTGCATGACTCCAGCTGAAGACCTAGAACCCATGGCAATGCCCCCCATGAGTCCATGGAGGCCTAGAGGCCACAAAAATGTTTCATGCAAGTCTGTTTCACAAATCAAGCAGACTGTTTCTAAAATAGATACTATTGACCCATAACTCTTAGAGTGAATATGTGTATGTAATTAAGAATGTCCAAATAAAGTATATTATTAGACTTAGTAATTTAAAGGAAAATAATTTAATATTTTAATAATCCACGTAGACTAGTTTAAAATAGCCTACATGCACACTCACAAAACAGCTTTTAGGCTTTTAAACTTATAAGAAGAAACTAAAATTAGGCTTGACTTCTTATTTATTTTTTTATAAAAATCGAACGGGGATCGAACACACAATCGCGCGCTTGCAAGGCAGGTGCTTATGCCACTGAGCTAAATTCCCAGCCCCGGCTTGACTTTTTAAAAAGTAGAAAGATTAATTTTAAGTGATTGAATATAGTTCATTTAGCTGGACATGGCAGCACGTATCTGTAATCCTAGCGCTGTGGGAAGCTGAATTGGAGGACTGATGAAAGTTTGAGCCCACCTGCACAACTTAGTGACTCGGCAGGACCTTGTTTCAAAATAAAAAAGGGCTGTGAATGTAGCTGAGTGCAAAAGCCTTGGGTTAAATCCTCTGTACTGCCAAAAAAAGAAAAGTAAAAAATGTGTACACAGACAGACAGACAGACACAAAGATAATGTTCGGTGAAGTCATCAAGAAATTAAGTGTAGAATGTTGACATAGGGAAATGTCATTAGTATTTGTGATGAGGTAATTGGCCAGTGATAGGGTTCTTATTCATTGTTGCTCATGTAAGGTGACAAAGGTGTTGAACTGCGTAATCTTTTGGCTACCAGTTTTTCTGTGTTTTTTTTGGGTTTTTTTGGCTACCGGTTTTTCTTGTACTCTACATTAGAAAACTGAGATGGAAAATTGTAGTAATGAAAGATTCATTGAATTCATGATCCAAAAGATTACATAGTACCTAGAATGTACAGTTTTATTTTATTCACCACTCTACAACTTGCTAATGTAGATAATTAAAGGAAAGTTATCCATTTTCCTAAAATGGATATTTTTTCAGATTTAATTTTTTTGCTCTTTCCCCTCTGCTTGCATAAGTTTTACATACTTGGATAAAAAGAAATACGTAATATAGAAGGTAAATAATCACCATTAACACTTCTGTATAATCTGTAATTTTTCACATGTCTAAATAACATGTATACCATGTACCATGTACCTGTTGTTAATTATCAAAATTTAGTTTTAATGGCTACTTTATATTTGGTACAGCTCAAGAGGAATATTTTGAAAAAGTCTTACTTGTGTGTGAAAAAAGAAAGCACTGGAGATACCACATAAAGTGAGAAAACAATAGGACTGAAAAGATACTGGTGTCACATGTAAACCATCATGAGTTCAGTTAAATCATGAAATAGAGTCGTTGCTTTATGTCTTAATAATTGTATTTAATACATCTTCTTGCAATTTCAGAAGTAAAATTACTAAAATTTAGCATGTTAGCTGAAAAGATTTTTAAAGGTTTTTAAGTTTTTAGCTTAACATTTTGTACAAGTGTGATTTTTAAAATACATTTCACCATGTGTTGGAAAAAATTCAGATTATATGTTTATCAAATTTGACATAGTTGTTATCCATTTAATATCTCAATATTTTTTCTTTTTAAAAAAATTTTGGTTTCAGACTGAAAATATTCCCGTGGTCAGAAGACCTGACCGGAAAGACCTGCTAGGATATCTCAATGGTGAAGCCTGTGAGTATTTTCTATATTGCGTGATTTCTACTCACTGTGTAACCCAGGCTGGCCTTGAATTCAAGTTCCTCCCTCTCCAGTCTCCCAAATGCTGAAATTACAGGTGCGTTGCACCATACCTGGCCCACTCTTAAATAGACATTGTTTCCTGTTTTTGTTAGTTTGCTTTTTTTTTGTTTACTACAAAATAAAACGTAGCAGGAAGAAAATTTTATATTCCCACCAAAAAATTATCAGATGTACAGATGTGTCCATATGTTCTTTTTTCTAGTTCTGGTCTACACTGTCTGATCCTAAGGCTAGTTACCCCTTCCTCTGTGTGAATTGTTTTCACAGTTTCAAAGACTTTACTTCCTTAAATTGCTATTTCTGTCATACCTTACCAGTCTTCTTTCTTTTGCATCATTATCTCTTAGAGTACTTACAGTAAGATATTTCATCTTCGAAAACTGCTTTTGACTCTACATTCTTAATATCTACGGCCCCATTTGTCTTCTGCCTATTATAAAATTCTTTGGAAGTTGGTGTTGTATTACTACTTCTTTTTTAACCTGTGAATTTTTTTTAAAACTATGATTCTTTTTTTGGGGGGGAATTGAACTCAGGACCTTGTGGCTTACTAGGCATTCACTTAAGGTGCTAAACTATATGCCCAGCCCTAACCTGTTTTTTTTTTTTTCCACTTTCCACCATGATGGCCTTTACTGTCCCAGGTAGACAGCACCTATGGCGGGAACCTAAGCTATGATTCTTGAAGCTTCCTCCGATCTGGCTTTCATCTTTACTGTCCTATTAAAATCATTCTTTTGAAAGGTCAGTCATAATTTAAGGATTGCTACGTCATTTGGTAACCCTTACCTTTTTTGACTTGGCAACAGTATTTGCCACTGTTGACCACTCCCCTCGCTCATTTTTTTTCTGGTTTTCCGAGATCATCTCACTGTAGTTGAGGCTGGTTTTGAGTGCACTGTGTAGCCCATGCTGGCCTCAAACTCACAAAGCTCTTCCTGTCACAGCCTTCCGAGTGCTGGGATTATAGTGTGCACCAGCATACCTGGCAAACACTTCCCAATTGGAAAACTTTTCTTTACTTTACTCTTGGCTGTCTTCTCTCATAATCTGCCTGTCAGTGTATTTTTGTTAATTCTGTGCCTGACCTCTAATTCTAGAAGTTCTGTCTAACTGGACTTTCTTTTTCTTCTTCTAAACCTAAGTCTGTAGGTTACCTTTTCTAGTTTTATGCTTTAAATATCACATATATTCTGATGATTTCAAAATATTGTTGATCCTTGAACAAATGGATTTGAACTGTTCACTGATAAATTGATTTGTTTTTCTTACTTGGATATGTGTGACAATTTGAAAAAGTCACAGATGAACTAGAAGCACTGAAAGAAAAGGAAAAGATTATGTCATAAATGTATAAAATACATATAAATGGTTTATCACTTACCACAAGTCTATTTCAGAAAATTGAAAATTTATCAAAACTTACTTAGTGACCACTGATAATTTCATTCACAGTTGAGAGAAAATGAAAGATGCAGTATTAAATTTTGACTCCATAAAATTAACTGTAGTTTGTAGTAATTTTATAACTGCTTCTTGTTGCTGTTGTGGTGAGCTCAGGGGTTGCAGATAATCTGCTTAAAATGTTGTCTAACATAGTCATGTCTTTGTGAGCATATCACATCTATGGTAAATGTCATATTGTAGTAAAACATGTTCTTTCGTGCTTCTTTTGTATTTCTCACCAAAACATATACCATATAAAATATGTGTTAATTGTAAGGCTTTCAGCAAACAGTAGGCCATTTGTAGTTAAGTTTTTGGAGGGTCAGTTTTACTTACGGGTTTTCAACTTGGGAAGGAGTCAGTATACCTGACTCTGTGTTGATCAAGGACCAGCTGTGTTTTTGCTTCTTCCTGAGCTCCAGATTAATAAATTCACTATCATCATTTTCTTTTGGATCTTTAATAGTCATCTGACATTTAACATAAAATAGAATGTCCATTTCACTCCCTCCTTCCCACCCTCCACACGATAAAAACATCATGTCTTTTCTTTTTGTCTTACTAATGAGTAATGATACTCTGCTATTGGTTAGACAGGCTCTTACATCTCACTTTTTTTTTTTTTGCACTGGGGAACGAACTCACAACCTTGTGTTTGCCTGGTAGGTGCTTATGCCACTGAACTAAACCCCCAGTCCTTACATCTCATATCTATGCTATCAGCAGATCATGTTTCCTATCTCTAAAAATACTATTACAACTTTTTATCTTTCTATTACAAACTCTTCTGTACTTCCTTCTCTGAGGTTTCTACTCCATATTTTATACAGTGTAGTCTGTGCCTGACAGTTAAGACTAACTGTTTTTGAAAAGGCTTGTAAACTTGACTGTGTTACTCACAAGTTGAAGGCCATTTGTGATTTCCTGTCACTTAGAATAAACCTTATACCAACCCTGTGATCTTGCTTTTGCCTTAATCTCTATGACCTCATCTTCTACCAACTGTCCTTTGCTCCCATCAGTGCCACTGATCTTTTAGCTGTTCTCATCTTGGAGCCTTTGTAGTTGCTAGTCTGTCTTGATAGCTCTTCTCTATGTGGTCACTAGGCTTATTTCATTACTACCTTCTTCTAGATCTGTGCTCAAATATTGTTCCAGTATTCTATTAGAGAAGACTTCTCTGACCACTCTACCTAAATTATAAAATACATTGGGATTTGTTGAGATATGCTTATAATTCCAGCTACTTGGGAGGTAGGAGGATTGCAGGTGTGGCTGCTTGGGCAACTTTGCAAGACCCTGTCTCAAAATTTTAAAAAAGAAAGGTGAGGCTGGGGTTGTAGCTGAGTCAATAAAGTGCTTGTCTAGTCTGTGCTCTAAAAAACAATCCAAGAAAAACCTATCTTACTTATCTATGTAGTTGTCTGAACCTATATAGATACGTATATCTCATTCTGTCCCTCTGTCCCCTCTCCCATCTGTGTATAGTGTCATCCTGATTTGTTTTTAATTAAATATCATACATTTACTTGAAGTTTATATTTATTTTCTTACATATTGTATGTTGTTCATTGGAGGGTAAGTTTTTGTTTTATTTATTAACTTCCAGCATTTAGAAGAATAGTATATAGTAAGTCTTTAACTGAATAAATTAATAATTTTAATTTGCTGTCTTACAGTGTATAAATATCTAAATTGGTATAATAGAACTGTTTGGTCTCACCTTCCCTGGTATGGAATTTATTCCGTTTATGTCATTAATACCTGTGTTGCAGCATATTCTACTCTTAAGGTTGTAAGTTTTAAGACTGATTTACATAGCGAGTCTGGTGCATAATGAGAAAGTCATTATCAGGAGTACTTTCTTTTTGTGCTGTCTTCATTCAGCAATTACTTATTGAATGCTTATTCTTTTAGGCATTATTCTGGGTGTTGTACAAACTGCAAAATCCCCACCCTACACATGCTTATTCTCATGAAAGGATGAAGGGATTCCAGTTCTGCAAAGGCTATTAAGTTGGGAAGGATAGGAGAAAGCTATTATTTAACTTATATTTTGAGTCAAAGCAAATTTAATTCTTTAAGTACCATTTTCCCAGCTTTTGAATGCAAAGACTATGATAGACTTGTTGAATAATAAGTTTTGTTTGTTTTGCTTTAAAAGATCTGGTATAGGGGCTGGGGTATAGCTCAGCGGCATAAGTGCCTGCCTGGCAAGCACAATGTCCTGAGTTCAATACCTGGTACCAAAAGAAAAACCAAAACCAAAACCAAACAAACAAAAGAAGATCTGGTATAGGGTCCAGGGTTTTTTAGTCTTAAGCACCTTAAGTGAGCCTGATGAATAGGCCAATTTTGGGAGGTATACTTTAGAATTTTTTTCTTTTTGGATTACAAAGAAGAGTTGCTGTTTGTCTATCCATGCCATTTTCTGTAGTTTGTATAGGATTAGTAAATTTAATCAAGTATATTGCTTTGCTAATTTGTAAAAGTCATTTAATGAAAAAATGAAACATGTTAAACTCATGTTCATAGATTATGTCCTAAAAGCATAAACACATTAACTTTTAACTCTATGTTTAATGTGATCTCAGTAAAAAAGCAATTTTTCTTAAGAATTAGAAATAGATAAGGTAAAAAGTGTTGTAAAACTTGAGAAGAGCGCTGAGGAACAATTCATCTTTCTACAGTTTAGAATTTAAAGCCCTGGTAATTTAAAGATTGAGACTAGATATAGTATTACAATTTTTTTATCTTTTAGATTAGAATTGTACATATGAATTGAACATACGAGGAAAGAGGTCAAATCATTGGGAGAAAGGTGGGATTATTCAGTTAGTACAATAAAAGTATAAGAAGCAAATATTACATGATAAATTGGAAAGAACTATTTAACTTACAGGAAAAGGGCCAGTGTCATTAATATTAAATGGTCCTGGATATGTATGCACAAAAGATGAATAATTTGATGAATTATAGTCATAAGTTCTCAGAAACTATATGACTGTATAGGTGATACATTCGTATGTAAATATGCTTACTCTCATTCATAGTTAAGTTACACATTTCAGCAATACAAAAAACATTTTAAAAAACTTGTCAATTTGATAATATGAGGAAACATTCTGTATTGTTTGTTATAGTGTCAGTTGGTAACACCCTTATGGAAAAAGTAGGCAGCCTTTTATTATTACAAATATGGCTCAGAAATCTTACATGCACAACTTTATCCCAGAAGTATATTTGAAAATATATGTAGTGCATACATATAAAGTTTCATTTTCTTTTTTTTTTTTTGTAACAACAAAAGACTGTTAGAATTGAACTGTGCTTATCACTAGGGAGCTACTTAAAGTATAATTAATCTGTAAATATCGCATATTTGTAAAGAGTTAAGGAAATGATCTATGTAGTAATGTGGAGGGGTATTAAATAATATGGTAAGATAAGCAAAACAGTGAGGTTGAGAACATTGTATTGGTATGCTACTTCTTGTGTTCAAAAAGTAAAAATAAAAGTATAACTGTATTTGTTGTATCTAGAGAAACACTTTAGAAGAATATGCAGGACACTTAACGTGTTTGCATAGCATGGTAGGAATTGGGTGGGTAGTGACAGGCACACCTCTTTTTATTGTTGTATTATTTTGAACTATTCAAACATTGAATTTAAAAGGTAAAGTTTTTTAAATCATTTGTGAGTAAGTAAAAGTTGCATGTTTCATATAAATATTAACTTGGAAATGTGCCCTCACATATATATGTTTATATAGACACTTACCTTTTTAGATATACATTTTTATGTGCAAGTGTTGTGTTGTTGAATTACTGTTTGAAGTGACCAGTTAATTTCACTCATGTCATATCAGTAATTTTTAAGGTAAATTGTAAAAAATAGTCTTTTTAAAGATTTTCTAATAGAGTCTTTTTAATAAAATTACAGAACTACTTTAAAACTTTTTTACTACAGAAATCCATGCAAAAATAAAAAATACAACAAAACTTGAGCACTGTACTTGTGATAATATCCAGTATATGTATTCACTGTTTATCTGCTTATATGAATCTTTTTAAATTTTCAGCAACATCGGCAAGTATAGACAGAAGTGCCCCCCTAGAAATAGGTCTTCAGCGATCTACTCAAGGTATGCTTTGTCAGAGATTTAGTTTGAACTTTCAAAAACTTATCCCCAAACTGTGCATTTACTTACTACTCTTTCTTATAGTGAAACGAGCTGCAGATGAAGTTTTAGCAGAAGCTAAGAAACCACGAATTGAGGTAATAGAGCTTTATTTTAAAGATGATTTATATTGTTTCTAAAATGGGTTTGTATATTAATAATTCTTTTTGGTAATTTTAGGCACTTTTTCTGAAACTTTTTGTGGTGAAAAGAAAAATTGATTAATAAGTAGCTTGAGCTATAGTTTTAGCTTATATACACAAGCTTTGTCAAACCATTATTTTCATTGTGTTTTATATTATTGGTAAAAGTATTGGACTAGTTCAAGGATCAGAAAACTTTTTGTAAAAGCTCAGAGAGCGATGTTTTAGGTTTCCTTGGCTAAACACACTATTGCAATTACTTCATTCTGTGACTGTAATTTGAAAACAGTCATAGATGACACATAAATGAACAGGTATGACTACATTCCTATAAAATTTTCCAAAATTGGCCTTCAGGTTGTAGTTTGATTATCCTTATTATATGTTGGGTATACACACAAGTTGCTTCATTTTTTAGAGCTAGGATCATGAAGCAATTATAATACATAGATAATTCTTAAAATACTGACATATGGTTTGCAGATTGCTTGCTATATTTTAGCTAGCAAGTAGAATATTATTAGTTAATAGGAATAGTTTGTGTGAAATAAAAACCACATGAGAAATGCAGTCATCAGTTGGATGTGATTACTTGCCTGTAATTCTAACACGAGAGACTGAGGCAAGAGGATTGAGAGTTTGAGGCCAGCCTGACTATAGCTAGTTTTAGGTCAGCCTGGAATATGTGGTGAGATACTGTCTCAAAAACAAACCAAAAAAAAAAAAAAAATTAGTTGCCTTTAGAGATCTCCTGGGCAAAATGTTGGCTCTTGTTAGTAACAACATATTGTGTTGTAGAATTAAATGTTCTCATAAAGCATAAGTATGTGATGATACTTATTATTGATAATACATACATAATTTAGTTCAATGAGCCATGCAGCAATGTATACATATTTAAACACAATATTATTCATAATACACAATTTTGATCAAAAAAATGCAGTGACCTTTGGAAAGAAAATTTATTGATTAGCTAGTAGATGAAATAAAATAGTTAAATAAATAAATAAAATTTCTAAGGTTATTTATTTATTTTTGGGTACTGGGGATTGAACTCATGATCTTGCGCTTGCCAGGCAGGTGCCTGGCCCAACCTTAGACATTTTTTTTTTTGGTGCTGGAGATCGAACTCAAGACCTTGAATTTGCCAAGCAGGCACTTACGCCGCTGAGCTAAACCCCCAGCCCCAACCTTAGAAATTTTAATTACGTGATTGCATATATATATAAACTACCCTGAAAA
Organism: Dolichotis patagonum; assembly: GCA_004027295.1. Taxonomy (NCBI): domain Eukaryota; kingdom Metazoa; phylum Chordata; class Mammalia; order Rodentia; family Caviidae; genus Dolichotis; species Dolichotis patagonum. The sequence continues at coordinate 119,986 of PVJX010001594.1, read as the reverse complement.
ATAGAGGAATACTTAAAATTTGACAAATGATGAAACTGGTCATCTATCAGTTAACAGTAAAATACCATTTGTCTTCATCACTAGTATTATTAACAGTGCTACAAGCCATTAATCTCTTCATTTCAGACTAATATTAGAATCAAATAGTTTTATGTGGATACTTTTGGAATGCGTGTAAATAGCAAAGCATTCACAATTAAGAATAAGAAAGATAATTCTTGCAGAAATGGGATTGTTTGGTGAGTATATACCATGGACTAGGTGACAAAATTAGATGCTGTAATAATGTAATTTTAATTAAGTAAACTCAGAGATATGAACTTCAGACTGTAGTAATAAAAACGATAAATGGTTTGTTTTTGTTTTTGGTACCGGAAAAAATTGAACTCAGGACCTTGTGCTTGTCAGGCAGGCACTTACGCTGTTGAACTATATGCCTGGCCCAAATGATTCATTCTTAGTGCGCTATACTAGGTGATATTGTAAGTAAGTATATTAACTCATGTAAGAGTCATCAGAACTACTTGAAGTTGGCAGTACAGCATCTGGGAGTAAACATGGGCTCCATAAGAAAGAAGTTACTGAGGCTAACAGAGCCAGAAGTAGAACCAAGGAAGTTTGGTTCTTATCCATTTCACTGTACGCACCAACTTTTGCGGCAATAAAATTGAAATGTTTGCCCATTTTCCTTTTATGGAAGGAGGTTATGGCACACAATTGACAGTGAATTTAGGGGTACCATTTATTTAGAAAAACCAGAACATCACAGTCTGATTTTAAATGCAGTATGTTAGAAATGCTAAGTTGCTAGGATTCTAATAACTTGAAAAATCATTAAGAAGTACATAAAAGTTTTTTGTAGATTATTTATAGAGTTACATTGAATTATATGGATATTTATATTATCCATGCAATTTGATTTTTATACGCATATATTGAGGACCCGTACGACAGTGTCTAGGAATAGGAAACCTTGAAGGCAGGGTTTTTGATTTGATTAAAATTATACTGTATTGTCCTTAAAATTAGCAGTACCTTAAGGAACTTGAGTATTACAGGTTTGTTACACATGGCAAAAAATTAATGCAGTTGCCATCTAACCTGTTCATTTCAGCTGAAGGGTCTGTTTCAGGAATTTTAAATGATTGCTGTTAGGGTATGATTTGGATCCTAATTTCTTTTTGAATCTCCTACCTATGCCGCTGTTTTTTTTTTTTTTTTTTTTTTTTGTCTTTTTGAGACAGGGTCTTACTATGTAGCTTAGGCTGGCTTTGAGCTCACTTTGTAGCCCAGGCTAGTCTCAAACTTGCCACGATCCTCCTGCCTCAGCCTCCCAAGTGCTGGGATTACAGGAGTGCGCCACCATGCCCAGCTGCTGCTGCTTTTTGTATAGTTTAATATTTCATTAGCCATTAACACTGACTCTGGTCCTTTTTTAATTTGTTGATTATGGGTGTTGAATTAGATTAGAGTTACAGTTTTTTAAAAAATTTTATTTAAAGAAATAAAAAAACAGAAAAAGGGTAGAAATAATACATAATTTAAAAAAAACAGTAAGAAATCACTAGCTAATAAATTACATATTGTCCTTTTAGAAATAGTTGTTCACGTTACAAAAGTAAAGCATACAAAGTGGACATTTAAACAGCGAGACTGCAAACAGTTCTGTTCAACTATCCAACAAAAACTTAGTAATATGGTTATCAATCCTACATACTTAAACATACATGCAGTTATATCCTTTAGAGCATTTTCTTTTCCTCTTTTTTACAATGGCAATTACACATTTTGGGTTTTATTACTCCTACATTTCTTATTACTTTTTACACTAGAGACACAATGTGATATTTATAAACATGATTCTTATTTCACTAATGAGGATAGCCTCAAGTTGTCTCTGTTATGAAGGCCTCAAGATCATCTTTTTTATAGCTGAGTAATATTCCATTATGTAAAAATACTATATCTTTTTCATTCACTCTTATAGTTTTATTTTTAAGCAGCTGCACATCATTCAAACTAAGTTTTACCTGCCATCCTATTATAAATAAATACTACTGATGAGAGCTAAGGTATATACTGCATAAGATTTTGAAATAACAAAGGGGTCACTTTGTAGCAAACTTCCAATGTTTTGAGGAATAGGCTTTCAAAGGCATTGAAGTTTTGCTTCTAGTGTTTGATTTGTATTGTTGCATTTGGGACTTGTAACAACAGATGCCAAAAAAAAAAGTTTAGATTCTTAATGAAATTTTTGACTCTTGATAAATACATGCCATAGAATTTAGTTATAAACTTCTGCAAAGAGAAATAGTGAATAATTAGTGCAGAGAAAAAACATCAACCTATAAATAAGTACTAAGCAAGCTTTTGCAGATGGTCCTGGGCAATTTTTTCACTGTTGAATGTTGCAAAAGCAATATATATGTGTTAGAGGAAATACGGTCACTTTCAGTGCAGTATTCAATAAGTTACGAGAGATACCCAAAATTTTACAGTAAAATGGAGTTTGTGTTATATTATTTTGCCCACCTTTGGGTTAAACATGTGCACTCTCAGCACAGTGAATTAAGCTAAGTTATAGTGTTTGGCAGGTTAGGTGTGTTAAACACAGTTTTTGCTTACAATATTTTTAGTTTATATTGGGATTATTGGATGATTATTCCATCACAAATTGAGGAGCATCTTTAGTTAGTTCCAGTCTTACATGATCCAGTACATACTCTTATCTTTGTGTAACTTAATGTTGACCTAAATATAGTAATACTTAGTGGAACGTATAGGTAGCAATTTTGGTGAGAAGTTACATGTAGTTATTTTTATTTCTAAATGTTAAATAGAAATTAAAATATTCACTAACTAGTGATTATTTTCAGGATGAAGAGTGTGTGCGCCTTGATAAAGAGAGATTGGCTGCTCGATTGGAGGGTCATAAAGAAGGGATTGTACAGACTGAACAGATTAGGTAAGGATTTCTTAAGCAGAAAGTAGATGGTTTAGATAGATATAAATGTTTATGGAAAATAGGTTATTAAAATACTACCCATATTTACATTTACCTGTTTCATTTGTTACATACTTTGGCTCCCAAAATTCAAAGGAATGTAATTTTCCTTTAGTATCTGTAAGGAATTAAGGTTTCATAAATCTGCATATGTTGAAGTCCTTTATATGAAACGGCATGGTATTTGCATATAAACTATCTACATCCTCTTTTTCATTAAATCATCTCTATTTCCTATACCTATTAGAATATAAGCATTATATAATGGTTATTAGGTTGCATTGTTTGGGGAGTAATGAAAAAATCTGTTCATGTTCAATAAAGATAACATGTTTTTCCCCAAATATTTTTGATTGAATGTGGATTTTAATGCAGGTCTCCTAGAGGGCTATCTACATGTATGGGACATGTGATGTGCTAGGGGAGATTGGAAACCATTGTGTTTATTTTGCATTTGGAAAGCCACATCCTTGGGTGTGTCACCACATTTGTCTTTTCTCCTTAAAAATTATTTCATAATGGAAGCCACTCACTATCATGTAAGCCTCTCGATTTATACTTTTTCTGGAATGTGCAATGTACAGTTGGCTGTCTTTATCTTTGGCCCTACATTTGTGGATTCAATCAATCTCAGATTGGAAATGTTTGAAAAAAATTAGGGCTGTACTGAACATGTATAGACTTCTTCTTGTCCTTATTCTTACACAATACAATGTAACAAAAGCATTTGTGTTTTGGCAGGTGTTGTAAGTAGAGATCATTTAAAGTACATGGGATGATGTGAGCAGGTTGTATGCAAATACTGTGTCATTTTCTATAAGGAGTTTGAGCATTTGTGGATTTTGATATCTTTAGGGAGTCCTGGAAATAATCTCCTGCACTGTTGAGGAACAGATGTATCAATATTTTGACTTTGCAGGTAATGTTTCTTTTGCAACTTGTAACACTTTCTGTGGTAGGGAAAGAGGCCATAAATGACACACAAATGCATGGGTATGACTGGATTTTCCTGTGGTCCTAATTTGCTGGCCCTTGAGTGGTTTTTCTTTTTTTTTTCCTTTTTTTTTTTTTTTTTTGGTACTGGGGATCTAACTTAGGACCTTGTGCTTGCCAGGCAGGCGCTTACACCACTGAGCTAGGTTCTTTGCCTGGCCCCAGAATTTTAATATAATTAAACTAATTTTACAGTATTTTCCTTGGCACAGTGTGATCTTTGTGAAAGTTTTATCCAAACTTAAAACCTTAGTGCAAATTTGTGTGTGTGTGTGTGTGTGTGTGTGTGTGTGTGTGTTTGGTGCTAGGGAGTGAACCCATTGCCTTGTGTATGATAGGCAAGTTCCCTACCATTGAGCTATTCCCCAGCCCCAATGCAGATTTTTTAAAACTTTATTGAAGTATAACTGAAATTATAATCTTTGTACATTAAAGCCTACAAATTGGTAAGTATTCACCTGTGTTTATATATTTGAACTCATTATCATAATCAAGAAATTAACATCACGCCCAAAATTTCCTGGGTAGCTTTTTTAATCCCTCACCTATTACAGCATCCTGTTTTTCCTAGCCAACCAGTGATCTGTTGTTACTATAGATGTTCGTTCTTTCTGGAGTTGTATATAAGTGAAATTGTTCTGTATTGTGTGTAGGTAGTTTCTTTTAGTACAATTGTTTTGAGATTTGTTGTGTTGTTGGATATATCAGTAATTCATTCCTTTTGATATGAGTACTCTTTCATTGTATGCATGGACCACAGTTTGTTTACCTAGTCACCTGTTAGTAGACATTTTACTTTTTACCATTTTTTGGATGTAGCTAAAACTGCCATGAGCATTTCCGTATATGACTGCATAGGCGTATGTCTTTTCTTCGGTAAATACTGAGAGGAATGATGGCATCATATGGTAGGACAGACTTAACTTTTTAAGAATGTGCCAAAGTGTTTTTTATAGTCGCTATACCATTTTATATTTCTGTCATCAGTAAGTTTTTTCACATCTTTGCCAGTGCTTGGTCTGATCAGGTTTTCTAATTTTAGCAATTTTAGTAGTGTGGTGGTAGCTCATTGTGGTTTAATCATGCACTTTCCTCATTATTAATGATGTCGTTAAGCATGTTTTCACATGCTTAATTTGTCTATCATTCTTTGTGAAGTGTTTTCAGCTTTTTTATTACTGAATTTTTAAAGCTATATATTCTGGTTACAAGACTTTTGGCTGTTATTTTTTGAGACAGGGTCTTGCTGTGTAGTCCAGTCTGGCCTGGAACACCTGGCAGTCCTCCTTCCGCAGTGCAGGGATTTTGGCATTAGCCACTACACCTGGCACAAGCTTTTTTTTGTTTTGTTTTTTTTAAATCAGTGTTTTGAAGTATTTTTCTCTGTGGCATGTCTTTTTATTGAAGAGTAGAAAATTTTAAGTTTTCTTAAGTGTAATTTATCAGTGTTATCTTTCTGTGAATTTTGTTTTTGGTGTCCTCTCTAAGAAATCTTTGTGTAAATAAGGACAGCAAAGATTATGTCCTATATTTTCTTCATAAGTCTTAATAGTTTGGTTTTTATATTTAAGTCTGTGATCTACTTTCAATTAGAACTGTTTTTTTATATATGGTGTGTATTAAAGCTCATTTATTTTTTATGAGATAGAGGTTGAAGGTTCATTTGTGCATATGGGTAATTGTTTGAGCACTGTCTTTGTACCTTTGTAAAATGTCAGTTGTCACACATGTGTAGGTTTGTTTCTGGGCCTGTTCAGTCTCATTCATGTGTTTGTCTTTTTGTTAGTACGACACTGTTTTAAATGTTACACTTCATATGTTTTGATTTTATGAGACTTTAGTTCTTCAATTTTGTTCTTCTGTTTGAAGAGTATTTTTTTTTAAGAGTATTTTTGATATTTAGGTTCTTTGTATTTTCATGTGAATTTTGGAATGAACTTGTCAGTTTCTAGAAGAAAGTTTGCTAAGATTTTGATTGACATTGAATTAAATTTATAGATAAATTTATAGAGAGAACTCATACATGAGTCTTTTGAATATTTCAAGATGTTTCTCCATTTATTAATAGAAAAATACTTAGTCCTATAATTTCTCACAGCAGTATTTTGTAATTTCAGTGTATTGGTGTTACATACTTTTTTTGCTTGGTATTGGTATTTTTTTAAAAAAAGTCAGTTCCTGATTGTTGCTAATATAGAAATTTTATGTGTAATTTTTTAATCCTCTGACCATTAAAAACACATTGATTAGTTACTGGAATTTTTTTGTAGCTTTCATTGAATTTCTACATATATAACCTTGTTTTCTACACATAAGTAACATCTTTCCAAACTTGATGGCTTTTATTTCCTGTTTGCTAGATAGATTCTCAAGAATTAGAGAAGATATGAGATTATATATTCTTTTCTTGTTCCCCTTTTAAGAGAATAACATTCAGTCTTTAATCACAAAGCATGATGATAGCTTAGATGTTTTTGTAGATTCTTTTTAGCAGGTTGAGAAAGTTTCCTTTTTTTAGTTTGCTGACAGGTTTTAAAAAATTTTAATCAGAAATAAATGTTGGATATTACTGGTTTTTTCCTAGTTTTTCTTATTAATATAGTAAATTTTTGAAAGTTTACATTTCATAGATAAGGTTTACTTGTTTTATCAGTTCTGTTGCATAAAAATTAATAAAAAACATAGCGACTTAAAGAGTATGCATTTATTATTTGGGAATCTTTGTGGATCTTTGTGGATCAGGATCACTGAGCTGCATCTCCAGGACTTTAATTTTGTTTTCTTTTTTTTTAATTTGGAGGTAGAGCTTTGCTAAATCAAAGTTGTCCAGGATGGGTCCTTCACCTCAGCCTTCCAGAGTGCTGGAAGTATAGGTGTGTGCCACCACTCAAGTTCCATTGCTTGCTTTGAGCCGTTTAAGTATGTAGTGACTTGGGGGAAGTTTTCAATTCTTTCTTGCGCCTGAGGTACTTTGAATTTCATTGGAAAAATTTTTTTCATTAGATTCAGAAAATTTGAGGGCATTGTTTCTTTGAACATTTTTTTCTGATTCTCTCTTTATGGATGTTAGTTGCTCAAGTTACAAATGGAATTGTATAATATGTCACTTAGATTCTTTTCTTTCTGTTTTTACTTTAACAAATAATTAACTGATGTTCATTGTAGAAATTAATGGTTTTCACTGTCATTTCCATGAATACATATATTGAATTATACCTACACTGCCTACTTCCTTCTCCTGTCCTTTCTTCTCTCCTGCCACATATCCTGTCTACCTTCTCTAGTAGTCCTTTTCTACTTTTAGGCCATCTTTTTCTTTTTTTCTTTTTCAGTTTTGACATACGAGACAGGGCATGTATTGTTTGTCTTTTTGAGTCTGGCTAATTTCATTTAACACAATGACCTGCAGTTCCATCCATTTTCCTGCAAATAACGTGATTTCATCTTTAAGGCTAAATAATATTCCATTGTGTATGTATGACGTATTTCATTATACACATATCTGTTGACTGGCACCTAGGTGAATTCTGTATGTTGGATGTTTTGAGTAATGCTACAACAAAGCTGTGCAGGTATCTTTTATAAGGTTGCTTCATTTTCTTTGTGTACATATGTAGGTATGGTATAGCTGGATCTTATGGTAGTTCTATTTTTAGTTTTTGTGGAGCTTTCATACTGTTTTCCGTAGTGGCCATTCCCACCAGTAGTATATAAAGGTATGTTTTCTTCTGTATCCTCACAGGCCTTTTTTTTTGTTTTAAATAATATTTAGATTGGAATGGGATGGCATTTCAGTGCTGTTTTGTCTTACATTTCCTTGATGGCTAAAATTTTAAACATTTTTTTTCATATTTGTATTGCTTCTTTTGGGATATGTCTGTTCCGATCACTTGCCCATTAATTATTTGGACTACTTTATCTGCTGACACTTTTTGAGTATTTTGTATATCCTGGGTATTAATTCTCTGTCAGATCAATAGTTGGAAATTATTTTCTTCAGTTTATTGCTTGTGTTGCTGTGGAGAAACTTTTTAATTTGATGTAATCTCATTTTTCAATTCTTGCTTTTAATTCTTAAGATATTAGAGTTCTATTCAGTAAATTGTTGTCTTTGTGACTTGAAGTGTTTCTCTTTTATTTTTCTCTAGTATTTTTAAGGTTTTAGATTTTCATTAAGGCCTTTGATACCAGATGAGAAGTAGAAATCTAATTTTAATCCTTTGTGAATGGATATGTAGTTTTCCCAGCACCGCATTTTAAAGAGGCTGTATCACCCCTTCGCCCCCCAAGGATTGAACACAGGGAATGCTGAACTGCATCTTCAGTCTTTTTTATTTCTTTTTTGAGACAGAGTCTTGCTAAGTTACTCAGGCAGGTATTAAACTTGTGTCTCAGCCTCCCGAGTACCTGGGATTATAGGCAGATACCTCTATGTCCAGTTGCATGTCTGTTTCTATGTCAATGCCATGCTGTTTTTGTACTTCGGGAATGGAATATATTTTCAAATCCAATATTGGGATGTCTCCAGCATCATTGGTTTTGCTTAGGATTGCTTTGGCTATTTGGAGTCTTTTGTGTTTGTGGATTTTAGAATTGATTGTTCTAGGTCTCTGAAAAATGCAGTTGGTGCTTTGATAGGGAATCCAATGAATCTGTAGATTGCTTTTAGTAATATGATTATTTTAATAGTAATCTCCAAATCCTTGAGCATGGGAGTCTTTCCATCTTTTTAGTGTGCTTAGTTTCTTTCTTCAGTGTTGTATAATTTTCATTGTAGAGGTCTGTTGCCTCCTTGATTAGGTAATTGCTAGATACCTTCTTTTGCTTTTAGGCTATTGTGAATGGATTGTTTCAGTGCTTTCTTTCTTAGTAAGTGGTGTATAGCGAAACTACTGATTTTTTTACTTTTTTGGTGGTGGTACTGGTGAACCTAGAGCTTTAGGCTTGCTGGGCAAGATTCTACTATGGTGCTACATCCTAGGAAAGTTACTGATTTTAATATATTTATTGATTTTGTATCCTGCTTTGCTGCATTTATCATTTGTAGTTGTCTATTGGGAGACTCTTCAGGGTCTTTTGAGTATATAGTTATATCATCTACAAACCACTTTCTTATTTGTGTTGCTTTTAGTTCTTTTTCTTGCCTGGTTGCACCAACTAAAATTTCAAATTTTGTGTACTATATTTTAATAAAAGTGATGAGAGTGCACACCTTTGTGTTATTCCTGATTTTAGAGGAATTCTCTCCATTTTTTTTCCATTACATCTGATATTGGCTTTGGGTTTGTTGTATGTAGCTTAGTTATGTTGAGATGAGATTCTTCTATACCTAGGTTCTTGAGGACTTTTATGATGAAGGGATGTTGAATTTTATCCGAGGCCTTTTCTGCATCTTTTGAGATGATCATGTGATTTTTATTACAGATTCTATTGTGTTGTGTTACATTTATTGATTTGCATACTATATATTGAAACATTCATTCCTGGAATGAAATCAAGTCAATTGTGGTATGTGATTTTTTTTTTTTATCTTTTTCTTTTCCTGTTTCCCTTTTTCTTTTCGTTCTTTGTTTCTTTCTTTCTTTTTTGTCTTTTTGAGTCCGAGTCTTGCTATGTGGTCCAGGGTGGCCTTGAACTCATTTTGTAGTCCAGCCCGGTCTTGAACTCAGAGCAATCCTCTTGCTTCAGCCTCCTGAAGCTGAGATGTGATCTTTTTAATCCGATACTAAGTTCAAATGGCAAGTATTTTGTTGAAGATTTCTGCATCTTTGTTCATTAAGCATATTGCTCTATTTGTTTTCTTTTTATGTTTATACTTACTATTAGTAAGTGTAAACTATTAGTAAGTACATATATATACAAGTTTATACTTACATATAATGAGTTGTAGAATGAGTTTAAAGGTTCTGTTCGTATTTTATGGACTAGTTTGAGGAACAGTGCTATTCTTTAAAGGTCCGATAAAATTCAAGAGTAAATCTTTTGGGAGACTTTATTACTGCTTCAGTCTCTGCTTGCTATTGATCTGTTTAGGTTTTTTGTTTTAATTTTGGTAGATTATAGTATTCAGAAATTATACTGTTACTTCTAGATTTCCCAGTTTATAGGTATAGATTCTGTTTGCTTGAAATATCATTTTCTGCCTTTTTTTCCTTTGGGCGTGTATCTTTACCACTGAGGTGAATTTCTTGGCTTTAATCCATTGAAACAGTCTTTATCTTCTAGTTAGAGAAAAATTAATGACCTCTTACAGAGTTAATATTGAGAGGTATATACTCATTTCTGTCACTTTGTTCTTTTTTCTACTGCTTGTTTTGAATAATCTATGGTCATTTCTTTCTGTTATTCATTTTAGATATTGTTGCTTTCTGCATCCTCATTTGCTTGTATATTCTTCCAGTGAGATTCTTTTTTTTTTTTTGGGTACTGGGGATTGAACTCATGACCTCATTTGTGCTTGTAAGGCAGTCACTGTGAAGGTATGCTGTATTCCTGGCCTCTAGTAAGATTCTTTCCTGTCATTTTCTAACTATTTTTATGGAGATGTCTTCTGTAATCCTGGTTTAAAAGTAATGAATTCCTTTAGTTGATGCTTATCTTGGAAGATAAACTTTAATTCTCTCTTGATTCTGAAGGTTAACTTTGCTGGGTTTGATAATAAAGGTTGGCAGGGTTTTTTTTTTTTGGCTTGAAACACAATCATTCACTGCTCTCTAAAGAGTTTGTGTTAAGAAATCTGCTGTTCCACAGTAAGCCACCTTATCTTCGACAAAAGTGCCAAACACATTCACTAGAATAAAGATAGTCTCTTTAATGAATGGTGCTGGAAAAACTGGCCCTACACATGCCAAAGATTAAAACTGGACCTGTATCTTTCACTATGCACTAAGCTAACATTGGAATGGATCAAAGATCTTAATATTAAAACAGAAATGTTAAATCTACTGGAAGATAGAATAGGTAAAACTGTTGAAGACACTGGTGCAAGCAAAGATTTTGTGAACAAAACCCCGATTGCACAGAACTATCACCAAGAATCAACAACTGGGATCTCATCCTATTGGAAAGCTTTTGCACAGCAAGAGAGGCCACCAACACAATGAAGAGACAGCTCACAATATGGAAGAAAACGATTGCCAGCTGTACCTCAGACAAAGGATTACTATCAAGAATATATAGAGAACTCAAAAAAATTTGCCTTCCCAGATTTAAAGACCCAATCCAAAAATGAGCATCTGAGATGAATACACATTTCTCAGATGAAGAAATACAGGCAGCAAAGAAATATGTGAAAAAAAATGCAAATTAAAACAATGCTGAGATTCATTTCACTCTGGAAAGAATGGCTATTATCAAGAAATCAAGCAATAACAAATGCTTGAGAGGCTGTGGGGAAAAAGGAACCCTTCTCCACTGTTAGTGGGAGTGTAGACTGTGCACTCACTGTGGAAATCAGTGTGTAAATTCCTCAAAAAACTAGGATTGGAGGTCCCATTTGACCCAGTTATTTCACTTCTGGGTATCTTCCCAAAACAATTAAAAACATCATACCATGATGATATATGTGCACTGATGTTTATAGCAGCACAATTTGTAAAAGCTAGATTTTGGAAACAACCTAAATGCTCATAGACTGAGGAATGAATAAAAAAGATGTATTTTTATAGAATGGAGTACTACTCAGCCACAAAGAAGGATTTACTGGAGACTTTTATAGGTAAATGGATACAACTTGATACCTTACTCATAAAATCAGACATACATGTAAACATTGTGTTGTCTCACTAGTGTGACAACACTATGTGTAAAATATGTATATAAAAATAGTTAAGATAGTTACACTACTGATTTCTCTGAATTCACAGAAGAGAAAGATTTGTGCTGATACTGTTCAGGCAGTTGAATGCAGATGTCTTGTGATCTTGATGAATAATTTGGGAACGACAAGGCACAATGTATGTTCCATTGTTGCCCGTGATTGACATGTTTTGAAGTTTCACTTCCTTTTTCTTTTTTTCTCTTTGAAATAAAATGGATTTGAAAAGAAAAAAAGAAATCTGTTATTGTGATGGATTTTTGCTTTGTAAGTGACTTAGTGGGTCTCTTTTGTAACTTTTGATCATCTTCTGTACTTTTGGTGGTTTAATTATAATATGAAGTTAAAGTGATTGTTTTCTGAGTTTCAAATATTCACTAAATAAGTTTTCTGTGCTTTTAGCATGTACATCTGCTTTTTCATCTATACTGTTTGTTTTTTGTTTTAATGGTGTTTGATAAACCCTTGTATCATGTATTTTGACGGTCATTTCAAAACAGGAAGGCTAATTCAGGCTAATTATTACAATTTGGCTAGAAGTAAAACTGTAGCAACTGAAACTGATGCAAAGCTTGATTATAGTTTAGAAAATATTTTAAGTTATCTAAAGATATGCTGTATGCTTTCACTTTTACAATAGAGTTGTATAATATTAAACAAAGTGAGTCATATGCCGGATACATAATCATCATCTGCCCAAAACTATGTTCATATCTATTCTAAATAAATTCAGTATATTCTATAGTACTACTGTGTTTAAACCAGCAGGAATTTTCATCCTTTTTCCAGATCTTATGTAAGCGTATTTCAAGATTTTCATCTTGTGGCTAAAGTAATATTTTTGTCTACAGTAACTAAGGTACTCAACCACTTTTAAATTCTTTGTCTCATTTTGCGTTGTTAAAAAAAAAAGGAAACTATGGTTAAGATCACCAAAATCTTCTGAAGACTGAACTTTCAATGTTAAAGTCTCTTTATAGTTTTGAAAGGATAGCCTCTCTGCTGATTTGTCTGTTAGAAAAATTGAATAAGTGCTGAAGAAAACAGCAAAACATGGTTTCATCTTCTAGAGGTTGAAAAATTACTGTATTTGTGACATATAAAATCCTGTTTTATTTATAAAGTATATTGTGTTTTATGCATGTTAGATTTGAAACCTTGAAATAAATTTCAAGGTAAATTTAATGTTTGAACTTTAGTTTGAACTTTAGGATGTGTAACCCTTTATCCGGTGACCTCTGTGTGTGTGTATAATTTCTGCAGATGATAGAGATTAACTGATGAGATTTTAGAAAACATCCATATTAATGACTCCAGTTCTTTTCAGGAGAAGAGATGAAAAATACATAAAAAATTTTGTTGCATTGATTGTTCTAAGAAATTACTAATTTCCACATAGATTGTTATATGAACCCTGTCTGTAAAAAACTTTTATGATTATAAAATATTAAATATGCCGGTTTTACAGATAAGAAGAAAACCTTAATTACTGCCACCAGAAGCTTACAAATGTAAAATATATGATGTGCTAAAGAATTCTTTGCTGTGAAAATTAAAAAAAAAATTCTTTTTAGGTCTTTGTCTGAAGCTATGTCAGTGGAAAAAATTGCTGCAATCAAAGCCAAAATTATGGCTAAGAAAAGATCTACTATCAAGACTGATTTAGATGATGATATAACTGCCCTGAAACAGAGAAGTTTTGTAGATGCCGAGGTAGATGTGACCCGAGACATTGTCAGCAGAGAGAGAGTGTGGAGGACACGAACAACTATCTTACAGAGCACAGGAAAGGTAATGACAATGTTTTCGCATTTATAGAGCTGTCTGTGTAAGGTGTGTTTAGTTCTGAATTGATTATAGTTTGCTATTACAGGGAGATTTTAGGTTTTATCTCTTTGAAAGATCAGAATTATGTAGATTTTTGAAGTGATCATGTTCACCCTTCTGTTGATAGATTTGGTTACTGGTCAACAAAGAAGCTGGTCAAAATAATCGGAATTAATGTGTAGAGCCCTTCACATAACTTTTCTGAATCAGAGTGGCCTGGTTTTGTTGAATCATATTTTTGTATAAACTTGATGAATAGGGGATATTGATGGCAAGCTCTCTAGTCATCAGTTAATACCATGATTAATTTTATCTCAAAATTAGAGAAATAATAAAAATCAGCAAACATTGAGTACATTTTGTACATTATATTTTGTTGTGTGAATGTAGGAATTTTTCTGTTCTTTATTACTGGAGGTTTTTTTGTTTTGCTCCATGATTATGGGGCTTTTCTTCCTCACTTACCCTGCTCCCCCTTTCTTTTTCTTCCCTTTCCTCTTCTGCTGTCCTCCTCTCTCGTCCTCCTTCCAAGGTCTTCTTTTTCACTATTACAGATAATGTGTTGAAAACATCTTTGTAGCTGGGCATAGTGGGGTATACATGTAATCCAAGCTACTCAGGAGGCAGAGACTGGAGGATTCTAAGTTTGAAGCCAGTGTGAGCAACTTAATGAAAGGCTTTTTCAAAATAAAAAAGAAATAGGGCTGGAGATGCAACTTAGTTGCAGAGCACTTCTGAGTTCGGAATCCAGGACTGGGGTGGCAGTAGCAGCAGCGGCAGCAGGAAGATGTCTTTGCACATATTCCTGTCTGAATTTATGTCTACACAGTCAAAGGATTAATTCTTAGGAACAAATTGTTAGTCAGAGGCCATGTACACTTCAAGTTTTTAAAAATAAAAATTTGTGGCTTGATGATTTACTGTTTTATAGATGGCTAAAAAAGTGTACATCAACTTTATTTTGTTTTGTTTGCAATTCTAGGGATTGAGCCAGTGCTTTCTCACTGAGGTAGCTCTAGCTCTCAGTTCTGTTTCAGGTACACATTTTCACCTGTGTTGTATTGTGCCCTCCCAGACTCTAGCATTCTCTTGTTAATTGTCCACTGATAATACACAGTTGCTAATATTGGTGTGGTGCAGGTGATTGAAAAAGTGTAGATTACTGATGACACTGACTTTTTTAAAGTATGTTGATTTTGGTTGTAAAATTTTTGAATTTTAACCATAAATTTATTATGCCACTTAGCAGCAATAAAGCTACTAGAAAAAGTGCGTAAAAGAAAGAATTATTTCTATTCCTTTTTGACTTATACCCTTGTCCCTTTGTTACTGCGTTTGTACTTGGCCTCACTTGCGGGAACGGCCATGTGGTATTTTAAGTTTGTGTGTCTGGTTTAGCAAATTACTTTTAAGAATCATTCTTTTGAGCTAGGAATTGTAGAGACATCTGAAAATAACTGAATTTCTGTTTTTCGTTTTTCTTATTTACAGTAAAATGATGTTACACTCATTTCATTGTCTTAATATGACTAATGCTTGAATAATATTATGACTTACTGTTATAATGTTCGTTATAATTATTGAAAACCTTAAACGCATACAGAAATACAGTAGATGCTATGCGCTTCCTTATTTTTCTACACATTTTCAAGTAACTGAGAAGAACAGTTTTCTTTGAGCTCTAGGTGGCAGAATTGTATCATATTTTCAAAGTTTAAGCATTCTGATGTAATGTAATGTTGGTATCTTTTATTTTTAAAAATCAGGTTAATGATTTAAAAATTGATAACTATTTGCCTTTACTAGTATTAACATTTTTAAAAATCATAAATATTTTGATTGATAATCTCTTAGATACTGTTTTCACTTCCTAAGTTGCAAAAATACTCTTAGATACTTAGCGCCCTATAGACCTTTAGATGGACTTTCATAATTATCAGTTGTTTTCTGAGTTTTAGGGAAAAAAAAGCTTGAAGCTTACATGAGAAATAATTATATTATTGCAAACACTCCAGGTAAAGCAACCTGATTTTGTAATTCCATTTTAAACTTCTATAAATTGGTATGTCTTACTCTGTTTTATGCTATTGTAGCAGAATATTGTACTCTGAGTGATTTATAATGAAATGACACAGTTTATAGTTCTGGAGGTGGAGAATTCAAGATCATCTGTATCTGATGAGGACTGTCTTACTGCATTGTAACTTGGCAGATACCACATGGGAGATAGATATGGAGGAAGTGAGAGAGAAAGAAAAAGAATGAGAAGCAAGGGAGAGGTCATTTTTCAGAAGTCTCTTCAATAACTAGCTCAGTCAGTTCCCACTTAATACATTTTAGAGGTCACCTATTATAGGTCCCATCTCCCAACACTGCTGCGTTGAGGACTAAGTTTCTAACACATGAATTTCAGTAAAAGGTAGATAATATTCACTTTTAATTCTCCTGCACAAAAATAGACGGTGATAACACTGGATTGATTCTTCTAGTTTGTGTCTTTCAGTAACTTACTGTATTGTTTTTGAAGTACTGAAATTTGGTTTTAATTGGTTTTTATAATAGAACTAGTAATTTCTATCTTTTGTACCAGGGATTGAACTCAGGACCTTGCACTTATATGCACTTATGCTGCTGACCTAAATCCCCAGCCCGGTTCTCAGTAGTTTCTAAGAGTGTAAAGGGACTGTTAGCTTTATTTGCTACTATAAAGAATTATAAGAAGTAGATGGTATTATAACTGGTGCAGTGGTGGGTTATGTTTAAAGCTTTTATTCTCTGTACATACTTTTTTTCCTTTTTTGAAACATGTACAAGCCATGTAAGTGCCATCTCATTGGAGATGCATTGTTCCTAGATCTCACCAAAGTTATATTTATTAGCAGAAGATAACAAATTAAATAAATAGTAATTATGGTTGTACAGAATAAGCAACCAACAAGGGCAGGTAACTTAGTCAAGAGAAATTAGGAGGTAACGATACTTAGAAGAATAAAAAACTATTCTTAGTTCTTAAAAGTTCTTAGTTTATTCTTAAAAGAATAAAAACTTAAAAGAAATAAAAACAGTAAGGTAGGTAACTGTGTTAGGTGGGAAGGGTAGTCCCAGTCAAGGAAACAGAATAATTCATTGTCTAGAAAAGACAAATGTTGCAGTTGAGATCCATGAGGGCAAGGACTTGGTTATTGTTGGTCATTGTATTCCAGTGCCCATCAAGATGTTTCACTTACAGTAAATTCTGTATAATAGATATTCCTTAAACTAGTGAGTGATTAATAGGCAGAAAAAGAAGACCCTCAAAGGCATTGTTGAATGTTGGGAAGGGGTAAAACTAAGGGAGGCTAGCAGGAAGGAATAATCAGCTAGTTGGCTGTGTTGAATGTTGCTAAGGTTGTTTATGCAAAAGTTTGAGTTTTCTAACTTTCCCAATCATTGAAAATTGTGTATTGACTCTTAACAATATCTTAAAACTTTGCAACATCTTTTTTAATCCATAATAATCTGAAATTAATACAGTATGTTATATTGAGAAGATATATAGGTTAATTCCTTCTAGAAACTAAGAAATCCTTTCAGAATTAGGAAGACTTTTGACAGCAAATCTGTCATGTTTTTATGTTGTTAGGTAATTATGCTGTTTGAATAAAATGAAAATAATAAGATAAATAACACTGGGTTTTGATAATTGGTTTGTGGATCAGTTTTCTAGTAGTAGTGGATGTTTCTTTATGTGTATTATTGAGTTAGTCTGTTTTCTGTTGCTGTATTGAATGAAGTACTGGAGGCTGAGTGGGAATGTAATTCAGTAGTTAGAGCACTTGCCTAGCATGAATGAGGCCCGGGATATGATCCCTAGCACTTGGGGAGATGAATGGAGAAGAAAAGGCATTTATTTAGTTCAGATTTGGAAGGCTGAAAGTCCAAGGTAGAGCAGCCTCGTCTGTTTAGCCTCTGGTAAGGTCCTCTTGTCTGGGTTGCAGTATGGTGGAAAAAAAGGGAATTGGTTGCTTGTAGCGGGGAGCAGGTAATCTTGCCTAACTACAACCTACTCTCTAGAGAACTAACTCTTCGAAATCAGCCTTGTCTGGAAGACATGTTTTCTTCCCATTATGCCCCATCTTTTGAAGTTTTCACCACTATAGAGTAGCATTACTGTATACCAAGGAACGAGTCTCTTACCTAACACATAAGCCCTTGGGAGACAAATCACATCCAGATGATATCAGTGATAATAATACCTTATTATATGGTAGGGGAAGAATTGTTAGGAAGAAAACTTGATTACAGGGCTGGGGATTTAGCTCAGTGGCTTAAGCGCATGCCTGGCAAGCGCAAGGTTGTGAGTTCGATCCGGTACCAAAAAAAAAAAAAAGAAAACTTGATTACAAGTTGTTGATTACATAAACTTACTGCCTATGTATATTTGATTTTAAGTGGGCTTAATTGGAATCCATTTGTATTTTAGAACTTTTCCAAGAATATTTTTGCAATTCTTCAGTCTGTAAAAGCTAGAGAAGAAGGGCGTGCACCTGAACAGCGACCAGCTCCAAATGCAGCACCTGTGGTAAGAACACTTTATGACTCACATTTAGTAAATTTAACAGAAGTGCAGTAAAATTTGTATTGTATTTTAATGTAGTTTTAAAGACCTCTTAGTTTTTATCTTAGCTTTTGTTGCTACAGAATACCTGAAGGATGTGAAGACTCTTCCCAATCTTAAAGTTATTTGAGGACTAAGTCTGTGATTCTATGACCCAGGAGATACAGTTGAGTCAGACTGTGGGGAAAAACCGTCTTGTAAATACCCTGCCTCCTAAAAATATAGGTGCCTGTTACTTTCTCATTTGGGGTTTTTTTTTTTTTTTTGACCTTAGTGCTATCCATGGTATCTTAGTGAATATATTTCCTTGATCACCTTTCATGTGGCCTTCTCATTGTACTTCAGTTCTGATGGTTGACTGTTTTCCTGTTTTGAGTGCAGTGTACCACCCTCCAAACTAAGTTTTATTTGTGACATGTAGCCTATATTTATTTAGACATATTCTATAATATTTACTTACTTATTTTTTGTGGTGTTAGAGATTGCAGGGAGCGGCAGTCCATCCCTAGAAGTTTTTTATTTTGAGATAGTCTCTTAGTAAGTTGCCCAGACTGCCCTCAAACTTGAGTACCTCTTGCCTTGGTTTCCTGAGTAGCTGGGATCACACATAAGTCATGCCATGCCTCGTTTACCCACTACTTGCAGCTGTTTTTATAGTTCAGTAAAATAAGAAAATACAAGTAAAATTGAGTCTATTGTAGTAAAATTTTGAAAAGTATGTCAGAATGTGGTAGACTACTAATACAGCCTTTGTAAGATACAGTAGTTTTATTCATGAAATCTTCAACTTTTTAGAGATGGTAGAATTTGCTGATACTTAGACAAATACATTTAGTTGACTTATCAGCAAATATTCATGTACCTACTGTTCGTCAGTCAGTGTGCTAAGAATCTTAAAAATAATATAATTGGAAAGATCCATAGTCCCTGCCCTCTTTGAGTTTCTAGTCTAGTGAACTAGACTTACTAGGTATAAAAAAAGTAGCAGTTAGGTCAGTGCTGTGATGTTAAAAGTGTACAGTGCTTTTAACTATGAATTGTTTGACTTTTTAAAAAAATTTTATTTAAAAAGAAAACAAAACTAGAAAAAAGGATAGCAACAATACAAAATTCCAAGGAAAAAAAGAAAAGAACAAAAAATACTAAGAAATCATTACTTGATATCTTACATACTGTCATCTTGGAAATAGTTGTTCAAGTTACAAGTTAAAACATACAAAGTACACATTCAGGCAGTGAGACTGTTAACAGTTCTGCTCCATAATCTAACAAAAACAGTAATATGGTCATTCATCTTACACACTTAAACATACATGCAGTTATATCCTTTAGAGCACCCTCTTTTCCTCTCTTTTTTACAGTAGCAATTACAAATTTTGGGTTTTATTACTCCTACAGTTCTTATTACTTTTTATACTAGAGACACAATGCTATATTTATAAATACGATTCTTGTTTATTTCACTAATGAGGATAGTTTTGACTTTTCTAGTAATTGGTTGGAAGCATGTTAAACTTTAGAAAAGTTAGGTCATTCCCTTTGTAATTATGATTAT
The DNA here is from genome assembly GCA_004027295.1 of Dolichotis patagonum. Taxonomy (NCBI): domain Eukaryota; kingdom Metazoa; phylum Chordata; class Mammalia; order Rodentia; family Caviidae; genus Dolichotis; species Dolichotis patagonum. The sequence goes on along the minus strand of PVJX010001594.1, from coordinate 100,194 downwards.
TCTTCCTGTATGTTTACATTATCATTAGTATAGTTGAAAATATTAATGTTTGGCTCCTGACTATGAATATATAACTGGTAACAATTTTGATAAGTATCTTTCTTTTATTTGGAGTAGTACTTAGAATGGAATCCTATCATAACAACATTGGGAGTACTTTAGTCTTCATGTGTATCAGTAACTTCCCAGATAGCTGGGTTTGGTGGCACATGCTTGTAATCTCAGCGCTTGGGAGGCTGAGAAAGGAGGACTGCTGTTAGTTGGAGGCCACCCTGGGCCATAAAATGACTTCAAGGCCAGCCTGAACTGCATAGTGAGACCTTGTCTGAAAAAAAACTTCTAGGGAGTGCTGAGATTTTTAAAAAATACCTGCTGTTAGGTTATTACAGAGTATGAATTTTGGAATAAAGTATTATAAATTATTGACAGCTTTTTGTAATTATTTCAAATACTAATACCTTTTTACTTTTATACTGTACATTTATAATAGGCTTATTATAATAATGCCATATTTAAGGATTAATAATTTGCTAGATAATTAAATTAATAGTCTCATACATGTTTTGTTGTTGTTACAAAGATCACCATTAGAGGGAGAGTATTATTTCACAGAGACAGTTTAGGAGCCAGAATGAAATTGCTGTTTTGTTTCTTTGGTTTTCAAGACTTGCTTTTCATCATGGTATAATAATAGCTTTAGTAAGATACAATAATATAATCATCATCTCACATAATCTCAAAAATGACTTGTGGTCGTCAGATGACTAGAGATCCACTCATTGCTTTTTGTCTTACAATTGTAAGAAGAAAAAAAACCTTAGGAAAATAAGTTATCTCCATTGTAGTTTTAATTATGAGTATTACATAGATAATATTTTAAAATATTAACTTATAGCTCATGACTTGTTTTTCTACAGGATCCCACTTTGCGTACTAAACAGCCTATTCCAGCTGCTTACAACAGATACGACCAGGAAAGATTCAAAGGAAAAGAAGGCAAGAGTGGCTTAATTTTCATCATCGTGTTGCTGTGGTTATGCTGATCTTGAGAGGCGGTGATATGTATAAGGGTTTTGTAAAGTAACTTCTGTAGGCCAAATCTGACTGATTGCATGTTTTTGTAAATAAAACTTTTTTGGAATATAGCCACCCTTATTTATGTGCCATCTGTGACTGATTTAGCTATGTGAAGGTCCTATTGAATTGTTTTGCCAGAGATCATACATCTAGAACACCAGAAAATACTTTCTGGCCCTTTGCAGGAAAAAATTGGTTAACTCCTGGGTAGTAGTTTGGATTTTGGGTCAAGATATCGTGCGTCACAGTTAATTTTTGTGTGAATTTTAGTGTTGCTTTATATACATTCTGCCAGGCATGGTGATGTACACTTGGTAACCCCAGCAGTTGGTAGGCTGAGGCAAAAAGATTACCATGAATTTGAGGCCAGCCTGGATTACATGGCAAGACTGTTGTCTTCAAAAAAAAAAAAGCATTCTGTTTGAATTTTCACTTGTCTACAATTTTAATGCTAATAGTAATAGACTTCTTAGGGTTACTGTGAGATTTAAACTAATTAGTAAACATAAAGTCAGTAGAACAATGTATGTTATGTAATGAATTGTCAACAGATATTTATTATTATTATTACTACTACTATTATTATTATTATTTGTGTTTTTGAGACAGGGTCTGTATGCAGTCCAGGCTGGCCTTGAGCTCACTTTGTAGCCTAGGGTGGTCTTGAACTTACAACAATCCTCCTGCCTCAGCCTCCCGAGTGCTGGGGTTACAGGTGTGAGCCACCACACCCGGCTTGCAATATTTATTATTAATACTAACTGTTCCTACAGAATTTATTTGAGAATGGAGATTTTATATATTACATCATGCTTCTCAAATTCTAAATGTATACGTTGAAAATTTAGAAAATCTAGACTTGGAGCAACAGTAGATGAGGGATTATTTTGTGATATTGTAGCTGATGCAATAGTGAACCATTTCTACATTAGTGAAGTAGGACTAATGCTGCTTCATCTTGGTATCTTTGTTTTCACTGCATTTATGAACATATGAGGTAGAACAGCTACGCATTTTAACATTTACTATTTCATGTACTATCTAATACATCTTTAAACGATATGTTGCATTGTTACAGTGAATTTTGTATGGTGATTTCACTTACTGGATAAAGGGACACTGAATAGGTGCCTTAGTGAGACAGAGGTCTATTCCTTTATTTACTGTAATGTTTTCCATATGAAATGAACTATGTAGATAGAGCAGCCTACAGACCAAATCAAATCTTCTATGGGCAAATTCCAGCTGCCTGTTTGTAAACATACTGTATATTGCTTATCATATTTTTTATCACAACTGCAGAATTGAGTAGTAGTGACAGAGACTTTTGGCCTGTAATGTGTAAAGTGTTTACTACACAGTCCTTTACAGAAAAACATGTTGGGACTGTGTCTTAAAACATTCATTGTATTTTACAACTTGTTTTCTACAAAATATTTAATATATATTCAAGATTGCCAGTTTGGAACACAACTTTTTTTTTTAATTTTAGTACCAGGGATTGAACTCATGACCTCGTGCTTGCCAGGCAGGCACTTATGCCGTGAAGCTAGATCACCGGCCCGGGAACCCAACTTTTTATAAGGCGATTTCTCAGATGCTTTTAGTGATACTATCATCAGGTATTTAATAGTGAATAATTTAGGAGTTACAGAATATTTTATTCAGTCTGATTTTTGAACTTAATTGCAGAATTAGTCTTAACTAGCTTCTATGCTTAGGCTTATTGGTGTGTTTCAAATATATTTTTGAGACAAGGGTCTTTTTTAAAGTTTTTAAATCTTCAAAACTTTGCAGTGTAACTGTATAGTAAATTTAAGGCTTTATTATGCTGTTGAACTTTCAGATATAATATAGGTTATTACTTTAAATTTCTCATCCATCATAAAATACATAAAATCTAATAGTAAATCCTTTTGTTTTTGTAGAGACGGAAGGCTTTAAAATTGATACTATGGGCACTTACCATGGTATGACACTGAAATCTGTAACGGTAAGTTTTTTAACTACAGAGCTTATTTTGTTCCAGACATTTTATGTGAGTAGTGAATTTTGAAGAAAATTTTTGCTCTTTCATATTTCCTGGTTGAAGCATTTCTTTAATGACCAGCTGTGGCGATAGATATGTGTGGTATATTATGTAATTCATGAATTATTACTTCTTTGGCTCACTTGCTTCCTCTCTCCCACCTCTCTCCCCTCCTCAAGTTTGAGTATGTGTAAATAAACAGTACAGGCTATTTTGACTCACTAGGATGGTGCTGTCTGGTTAGAGTTTTTAAAGCCATTGAAGAGTTAAAAGATCATTTGGAGAAAGTTTTTGCTATACTATTTTTATGTTCTTTAAGATGTTATACCTTACACTCTTTACAGAGACATATCATAGTGAGTTATTATAATGCTTACAAAGTTCATGCTGATGGATATGATGATGCCTGCTGGCACTGGCCAGACTGTGAGGCTGAAGCATGAAGATTCCAAGTTCAAGGACATCCTGGGCAACTTAGTGACTTAGCAAAATCCTGTCTCAAATAGAAAATAGAGAACTGGAGATGTAGTTCAGTGTGAAGGCTCTGGGTTCAGTTCCCAGCTCTAAAACAAAAAGAAGTTCATACTTAATAGAACTAAGGAGCTACTTGCTCATAAATATATGCCTTTGGCACCTTTCCTGTCCTTTTTTTTTTCTTGTTTCTTTTATGAGACAGAGTATTGCCTTTTTTGCTGAGTCTGAATTCAAACACTTGGGCTCAAGCAGTCTGTCTGTCTTTCTTCTGAGTAATTGAACAACAGGTGTGCTGTGCCCAGCTTGTTCATTTTTTAACTTGCTGGAAATGTTATTTCTAGACATTCTGATCAAACCATATTTCACACTTTTTTCATTTTTAGTGATAGAACTTGGTATTATAGAGCAGGAATTCTGTTTTTCATTTTGCGTATTTTTTTTTTCTGAGGCATTTATCTTTCATACTTTAAAATACTGTATGTGTGTATTGAGTGGCTGTGTACTTGAAATACTAATACCAAAAATTACTTTTGTTTTTGTTTTGAATTGTCATATCTGGAAGGATTCCATGTGACATAGAATCAGTATGTTTGCTGTGATTTCTCAGAATTAAGGTACATCTTTTATATCTACCTGGAATTTGCTAGGCCTTACCAGTTTCCTAAAGCCGACACTAAATAAATGCAGAAAATGTGACTGAAGTTAAGATTTTTCTAGGCTTCAAATTGGGCTTGGGTAGTAGACATTTTGATAATATATTTTATTCATTTAGTGGTACACAGGGCCTCACCCATCATAGGCAACCACTATAGTGCTACGATAGATTCCCAGCTCATTTTATTTTATCTTAAGACTTGCTAAGTTGCCTAAGCTGTCCTCAAATTTGATGATTCTCCTAGCATAGCTTCTGTAGCAGCTAGGATTATAAGCATTCCATACAATATACTGTTTTAAAATTGTCATCAGATTTGTATTTTATTGAAATGGTACATAGATTGTTTAATTCATTCAATATATACTTATGGAGCACTTGTGTCAGACCATGTTGGATATATAGCTGTGGTTAGAGTAGTCAGAGGCCTCTTGAGGAGGTGACAGTTTAGCTGAGACTTTACAGAATAGCATTCCATGTAAGAAAAGTCAGGTTAATACTGAGGCCCTTAGCTACCTACACACATGGATCTTTTTAGCTTTTGCTATAGCAAAAGCTATAAAGTATAGCAAAAACTAAAAAGATCCGTGTGTGTAGCTAAGTGAATGAGGGAAAAAGTGAGGGAAAAGAAATTTGATAAATGCATTTTGTGACTTCTGCTTGATTCTTTTTGATTTCATAAAATAAGTTAAATTCTTATGACTTTATGGGGATAGAACTTGACAAGTGAATTGTTGGAGTAACTGAAGTGTTATCCTTAGATAACCATCAAAGTTAGTTTTTTGGGTTTTTTTGTTACTGTTACTGCTTTTACTCTACTCTTTCCCATATCTCTGAAATACCATAAATTTGTCCTGTTAAATGAACTTACATGAAAAGAATAAAATCAATGATTTTTTTATAGTGGTACTTTATATAGAGCAATTTTCTAAAATGCAAGGATAGTTTCTTAATTGATATAGTTCTGCTTCTTCATTAGACTGTTCTTCATAGACTTAAAAGTGCTAACCTTAAATTTGTGCTATATTTTAAAGACTACAAAATGTTTTTTAGGAATGCAACATAAAGATGGAAAGTGGTCAGATTGCTAGTGAGTTTTTTTTTGGCACCAGTTTTGAATCTGCTTGTATTCTGATTCATTTAGTGGTTGTTATAGACTACTTAGAGAAGTGTGAACATGAAAACCTTGAAGTTTTCAGATAATTATTTCTTTTTAATTGAGCCTCAGACTTAGGTTTCCAGTGTAATATTTTTTTCTCCTTTCTGTTTTGAGTGATTACTATTTGTGAGTTGATGAGCTGTATCAATTTTTACCTTATGCTCCAGTTAATGAAGTTTGTCTCTTTTCATATCCAAGGCTTTGTTGCCCATATGTGACTTATTTTCTCACATATATATATATATATATATATATATATATATATATATATAATACATTTTGGTATCATTGTTCTTTAGAATTTTGTTGTAGTTAGTGGTTATACAGTTACTAAAATGAGGATCAGTTACTTTAGAATTAATTACCTTTTAAGTTCAACATCATGGTTCTTTAGATATAAGACTAAACAATAAACTGATAATTTTTATACAAATGAGATTTCTCACCTGTGCTAGAGAAAATGTTATATTTTGGTAATCATATTTCATGAATCATAAATTATTGAAAATTCATTATGAAAATAGAGGTTCAGGGTGCTTTGGTGATATAAAAATAATTTATTGAAATTTCTTATGGTAATAGAAGTTTTAGTATCTTTAAAGTTACAACTTTGCATAGTTGAATTTCTGATTTTTAATAATATTTTTCTGAGGTAAGGTCTAGCAGTGTTGCCCACAGTGGCCTTAAACAGGCTCACCTGGTGATGGCGAGCCTTTTAGAGATTTCAGTGACAAACAAAACATGTGTTGTATGTAGGTTTGCCACCACTGTCCTAACTCATCTTATCTGAGCCTGTTAAGTAGCTGGGACTATAAACATATTCTCATATCCTGGTTTCTGGATAAGATTTTTTTCCCTCCAAATCCATTTAATTTCAAGGATAAAAATTTTTTAAAAAAGAAGAAACTACAACAAAATTTCAAAACATGTCATTCAGAGGCCAACATTGGGATTTGTCATCTCTAAATCATTCACCCAGAGCACAAGACATCTGCATTCAGTTGTCTGAACAACACCAACACAAATTTTTCTCTTCTGTGAACTCAGAGAATTCAGTAGAATAACTATCCGAACTATTATTTTTATATACATATACATGTGTTTTTTCTTTCACTTTCTCACACTAATGAAACATTATGTTTACGTGTGTGTCTTATTTATCTCACTAATGCATATATTCTCAAATGCACTGGATAACATTTGACTTAGGCCATGGTGCTCTTGAGTTGCTAGAGTGCTCTTTTAAGTTGGGATCCTTCCTCCAAAATGTGTTCCTTGGATTGTATAATATTTAGAACTTAAATTGGAAGGCAAGAGTATACACTGTTTTCCAAGCTTGTTTACTGCCAGAGCTTGCCCTTTGCCTCCTTCTTGCTGGGAACACTCTTAGAACTACAATTACACAGACTTGATTACTGTTAAGTAAAGCTGTCCTAGAGTTAAGGGGTTAGCAATAGAAATCATTCATTGGAGAAAATATTCATATATTTTTATGGATTCTTTTTGTGAAAGTACCATCTTAGATAACTAAGAAAATGTTGCTTGACTATATACTTTTTTATGTAGTAGATAAGAAAAGATGATGAATTGTCTTTGTTGGGTAGTAGTAAGGAAACTGTCTATAGTTTCATGAGATAGTGAAAAACAAGGTGTAATTATAGTTCGCTCCTATTGTAGAGATTTGATAGTTACAACAACAATAACTTTGTTTTAACCTCTCAAGACTGTTCAAGTGTAGGTAATGCGCAGATAGCAGACTCTGACCTTTACTTGTTTTTCTTCCATTCTTATTTAGTATTGTTGACTCTTTTCACCTTAGTAGCTTCATTTTTTAGGAAGCATTTTGTACCCTGAAATTGTACAGACTGATCACTTCTTTAAGATCTTTACTGGAATTAATTCCAACACACATAGCAATTCTTAAAGTATGTGTTTTATAGAGCATCATTTTCCTCATAGTAAATAGATTTTTCCAGTATCTATGTTAGATGTGTGATGTCACCATCGGTTTCCATTTTTCAGGAAGATACAAAATCTTAATCTCCCAATTCAGTTATATTCTTAAAAGCAAGAATACATACATTAGTGTACCTGTTCCTATCCTGCCCAGACACTGTTTCATGAAGCGTCCTTCTTTTGATTGTTGATTACTTTGGTATTTATTTCTCTTTGAAATGTTACACAGATACCATAGTTAGCAGTAATGTTCTGGAGCTGAGACTAGAGCCTAGTTCAGCAAAAATGGAGATAGTTGCTTAAGGATTTCTTCCTATTGGCTTTTCTTTGTCCTCCTTTTTCTTCAGAAAGTATCTGTTGATGATTTGCTCTGCGCCATGCACTGTGCTAGTGTTGGGAGGTGAGAGCTGAATAAAACCAGACATGATTTACTGTCCGATGGGAGAAAAACATGGAAGTCAGTGACTCAAATGAAATTGTAATTGTGCCAATGTGTAGAGTTACATGTTAGGAGAGCATATCTAGGGATTTGCTGTAGAAATCAACAAATACTTAACTGAGAAAAGATCTCAAGGGTGAATAGGTGTTAACTTGAAGAAGGCAGGAGAGCACTTTTTAGCTGTGGTGCACAAAAAGTAAGATTAAAAGATCTGTGATGGAAAGAGCATAGAGAGGAGAAATATTTGGAAGACTTGTTTACGGTGTGTGGGATAAGTTTACCTAGTGTTAGAGTGCAGCCTCTTGTTCATGAATGCCAATGTATTGTCCCATATGTCATGTTTAGCTTACTTCTGGACTTACACTATCAATCTAAATATTCCCCGAGATAACGTTTAAAATTTTTTTTTATTTTAAAGAGAATAAACCCAAACAAAATAAAACAGAATAAAGCCAGTCAAAACTGAAAGTGATACAGGATTTCAGAACAGGATAATAGGAAATTAACAATGGCTACCATAATGCATCTTGTTATCTTCAAAATTGCTGCCTATACCATCAGCCATAATAAAGTCAAACAGAATAGAATAAAATCAGTCAAAACAAAATATTGAATAAAACAAAACAATAAAATGGAGCAAAACAAAACAGAACAATATTGGATTTCAAAAACAAGACAGGAAAAAAAATCCTCCATAGTTGCTATATTGCATATTGTTATCCTCTAAATAGATGCTCAGACTAAAAGGCTTTTTAGGCCTGCAAAGTCAGTCAGACCTTACTAGGATTAACTTGTTTTTGTATCTCAGTTGCTGTCAACTCAGTCTGTGTTCGTCTGATTCAGCTGGTTGCCTGGGGCAGAGTGGGCCAGACGATTCTTCTTGTCACCCATCTTGCATGCTGGCTGGCTCACAGGACGGGCAAATTGACTTCCTGTTTCTCCTCCCAGCCCAGCCAACCAGATACATTTTAATAGGTGTCTGTTGCAATTTAAAATTTTATTTTACTGAGCATTTAAAAAGAAGAGTTTGGGTTTAGCTCAGTGGCATAAGTGCCTGCTTGGCAAATGTGAGGTCTTGAGTTCGATCCCTGGCACCAAAAACAAACAAACAAACAAACAAATAAAAAGAAGAGTTTGTTACATAGATGATCTAGATTTCTAGCTTCTTTGAAGAAGCTGTCATAACTGGGTATCCAGCCCATCGTTTCACATAGCAACAGCCACATCTACCTGAGCACTAGCTGCTTTCTTGAGAAGATGGTTTCTCTGAATTGCCAGAGGCCACACTACTCTGTCTTTTATTCAGCCTTCATTTATTTGTGCTCTGCTCATTGACCCTGTTGAACTCTCATTTTGAAAACCTTGATCAAAATAAGGGCAGTGCCCCCTAATTAAAGAGAAGTCAATCAGTTGGAAGCACTACAGCTGTAAGGCTTTGAAGTCAGTCCTGGCTTTGAATCCTAGCCCTGCTACTCCATTTTTGTTTTAAAATTAAGATAATAGGACAACAAAAGATAATAGAACTTACATCATAGTTTTGTTAAAGCATTAAAAGAGAAACTAAAATACTTAGCACAAAGAAGACTCAACAAGTGATATTATGAACTTATGATTATTTATTTGACTTACACGTGTTTCATATAGCTTCACAGATGTTTTGTATTACTTTTAATACATTTTTCATTCTAAATTTTAAAGACTAGTTTGTTAAAAACGTTTTCCTCAAGTAATTGGAATTTTTTGGGGCGAGGTACAGTTGTGCATGGTTTGAGTTGCAGCAGAGATCTATAATCTTTGAGAACTAAATGTGAAGAAATTTTCATTTAAAGTGATAACTAGCTAGGTTAGCCTTTTTTATCCACCTATTAGGGCTCATGTATAGAAAGAAGTGTAATTTTATTTATATTTGTTTATACTGTATTGACCTAAAAATTATATATGAAGTATATAAGATTTTAATATTCAGTCGCAGAATTCAGTTGCAGTATAATACTGTCTAGGATTTCTTGTGTTTTACAGACTCCTTGAAAATATTATAAAACTTGATTACCTTAATATAGTGAAAAGGTCTTCTAATTTTAGAAGTTGTGCTACACATATTACTAAAATCTCTAATGTATTTTAGGCAAGCCAATAATTACTTTTTAATGAGATGTAAAGCTAAATTTATGGAATTTGACTATGGTTTTGTATCTAAGTGCATACCATCCAGCATGCAGTGGATTTTCAGTAAACACTCACAAACTGAAAAACATAAAAAACTTTCATTTTATATGTATTATAATTCCCTGACATTTCTTATATGTTCTGTTGCTGTAATTAATTTTTCTTGAGATTTATTAACATCAAAATGCTGGGTATTCTGACAAACTACTAGGGTTAAATAAAAATCTTAATACTCCCACCACAATGGTTATCAGTAATATATGTAGCACAGTCTAAGTATACCATTAGCTATGTAGTCAGTGACACAATCATAAAACTCCTGCAATTTATTTTTGAAATAAGCATAGATAAATTTATTGGTGATACATATGTCAGGAGTAATCTGGAAACCATTGTATAATTTTTAATAAATTACATTGTTTTAATATTATCAACAATAGGAGAAATAGGGACCACTTTGGAAATAAGATAGTATGTTAACGTAAAATTTTATACTAAGAAATTTCAGTATTACTCATATTCTCAATTGAAGTTCTGTGTTTAGTACTATAATTATTTATGACTCATTGCACAAAACAGATTTTAGTTTTCTTTTCGCTTAATTTTCTAATACTTAACATTAGTGCTTTTAATTCCATTTTCACTTTCCTGCTTCAGCATGTCTTTAATGCACTCAATTTTTAAAAAACTAGTATCAATATTAAATATATTACATCACATTTAAATTCTGATTTACTGTACTTTTCAACTCACTGCTATTATTCTTTAACAGAAATGTTTTTATTCCTCTTCATAATTTGAAGAACAGATTAATCTTTAGTGTTATCTTTAATTTTAAGAACGATGACTTGAATTAGTTTGTTCATATTAAAAAGTCTGGTATATATACAGGCGCTTACACAGCTGAGCTAAATCTCCGGTAGCCTAGTATATTTAATGACACGCTATGTTTTACATCCTCAAGAGATACTTTTCCATTGGTGATTGGTGGCTGGGCTTTAGTCTACTCTATTAACTTTTAGGTCTTTATATAGAAGTGAATTTTCAACCTTTTGTTATAATTCCTCCATTCAGATTACTATGATTTGTTATTGTTGTTGTAGTATTTTTGTCGTAGTAGTCTGGGTTGTCTATTTACTGACGTTCATCTCCTCCCTGCTCCCCTCCCCCATCCTACTAAACCTCATTTGATCTTTAATTCTAAGTTTTGATTTCTTTTCCAGGTCTTTTTCTTGATGGATGTTTCTTTTAGTGTTGTTCTTCTTGTCTTTCCTGCTTCTCATGTTCCTCTGTGAGTGACTGTTCCCATGTTTATTTTAAATGCCTATTTTTAAACTCTTACTTGCTTCTGGTCTGAATAAATTTTACTACTTACAAGCTAAGCTCTTACTTGAAGTCCAGAGTAGTACTTTGCTATGAATGTGTTGGAGACATAGTCATTTGAAATACTTAGAAATGGAAACTATTTAAGGTCTTATTTTTAAGTTGGAGACAGGGGCCAGAGATACAGCTCAGTGCCATAGCACCTGCCTGGCAAGTGCATAGTCCTGAATTTGATTCCTGGTACCTAAATAAGTAAGTAGGAGACAGATGTACAGGATGTCTTAAAATTCATATAGTTGTTTTACTGTTGAACTTGTATTTTATGGTATCATTGATAGAACTTGTTCTTCACATTTAGGCATTTTGTAACCTAGATTAAAGGCTTACTTTGAAATCAAATGAATTTAATATTTTTATAAATTTTCCTTATACAAAATTAATTTAGTCTTTTATTACCTACAAACAGTAAATTCTAGAATCCTATAATTATTTACCTCCCAAAATTTGGTATGTTTAGATACATGCTTCTGTTTTCCTGCAGTGTCTTTTATTATTTTCATTTTATGTGTTGCCATAAATATTCTGAAATTAGATTCCTAATATATTTCCAAATACCAAGTTAGACAACTAAAGTTAAACAGCTCTTTGATCTTTTGGAAATTATTGAATTTTAGTTCTATTATTATTTATAAAAAACATCCCCCAAATTCATCTACTGATAGGAGATTGTAAACAGATTATAGTTCATAAAAAATTTCAGTGTCTTATTTTTTTTTTCCTACAAAAGTTACTTTAATAGTAACAAGAAAAGGAACTTTAAACTGTTTAAATAAATCAGTAGTTGTGAAATGCATTTAAATTAATGCCTTCTAGTAATAAAGTAGTGGATACTAATTTTGGGGAGATCTTTTGTGCATATTTATTTATTCCTCTTTTGACTTATTAGTATTTTTGAAAAGTTTCTATGGTGTTTTAAAGCTTTAAATATTAATTGAAAGCTCATATAGTAGGTTTTACAAAAACATGCTTCAGTATATCTTACAGGTAGTGAAACATTTACATTCTGCATTTTACATTTGAACCATCTTTCTAGATTACTAAAGGCTAGTTCATAGTCACCATACGTGGTTATAAGTATCTGAATAATTTTTTTCACTGTCCTTGTTATGTAACTGACTGAAGAAGAATAAAGAAGTGCTGGTAATGAGTAGCAGTACAGTATGTGGGCTGGGGAAGGAAGATCAGCTGCTTGGATTGTAAGTCACCTCATCAGCTGACATTGCTTTCGTAATTTTTCATGGTCCAGAAAAAAGGTTGAGAAGCTGGGTAATGTTAGTATGCCATGCGAAATTGATTTCTTTGAAGCAAGCTTATGAGAGCAGCATTAATAAATGCTGTTTTATTAATTTATAATGAGAAATGTAATTGCCAAGGTTATTGAATGACCAGATTCTCTATCAAGCACATTCTTGTTCTCTGTTTAAAAAAACAACAAAAACAACAACACTTGAAACCACAGTGTGTTTGTATAATTAGCACATAATAAATTATATACTTCAAATGTTTAATGGTATTAGAGTAGTCTGATGTTTGTAGCTCTGTTAAACAAAGATGAGTTGCAGGGGCATAGTGCTTTTTCCCTTGGGCACTGCTTAAATAGGCTTTGTCATCATTTACCATTTTAACTTCTGTTTTTGTTGTAATGTTTAATCTCTTTCTGGATAGATATGATATATTTATTTGGATATGTAGATTGCTGATTCAACTTTAGGATAATGTCTCATTCAAATCTGTTTGATTTGTTTAACAGTGTTTCTGTGGAGACCTGCTTTTTTGAATTTAAAATTCATAATGTAGATATGCAATGATTTGATTTATCACTAGAGAGACTAGAATGTCTTTGCTTTAAGTGCTGAGCTGTAGAAGTAGGATTAGTTCCACTTAATATTGTTGATTTAGAAAGAGAGAAGGGCAAGGATTTCCTGCTGGAGTCTGGACATGGCTTATTTATACTTTTATGTTTCACTGATTGATAATCAAGTTAACACAACTCCTTAAATCTTGCTCTCCCAATTAATTCATAATTTTGGTGTTACAATAATACTACATACAGTTTGTTTGTAAGCATTGTACAAATTTACATAAGATTTATAATGTGGTCCATGTAAATACAAAACCAAATACAAAGTACAATTGGAGAACTAATGAATACTGTTGTAGAAGACATTATGAATAGCTATGTAATTCTGTGTTAGGATGAACACAGCTTCAAGATGGCAGTATTAAAAATGCTTCTTTAACAGGTTTATTTGAAAGATGTGAAGATAAATATAGTACAATTGAAAAGTATGAAAGATTTAAGAATAATTCTTTTCGAGTGATTTCTTTATAAGAATAAATGGTAGAATGTATCCGAAGTTTTTGTTCACATTTTACTCAGTTGATTGTATTTTGTATAGAAAATTCATTTAGGGAAATTACCAGAATCGTTTTCAGCAATAGAAGAAAAGTCTCATCCCTTCTCTGCCCCTCCCTTCTTCCACATTTTCACATTCCTTCCATACATGCATAAATAATAATAAAAATTTGGAAGTCTCTTCACATTTAAAGTAAATATGCTAACATTTATATTAGACTTATAATGAAGAACTTACTGTTGTTATATGGGGTCTTATTTAGTCATGTAATGTTGATTTAGTGTTGGACTGAAAAAAAAAAGCCAACTCATCATTTACCATAATACGAATTTTACATGTGAGGTTTTTTTGCTTGGTAATTTTAGATTGATTTTATTAAGAAATAGCTATCAAGTCTGAACAAAAATCAAAGCCATTTAGTGTTTAAGCTGACTTCTTAGAAAGTTTAGTATAAGATTGTAATTAATGAGAATGAAATGAGTAGTCAGATAGTGAGTATTGTAAATAGAAAGAATTTTTATGGTTTATGATTTCACTATTGTCTTACATTTTCTAATCTGAGATATTTTAAAAGTTTTAAATGTATAATGACTTAAATTGAGAATTGGCAAATATTTTCTTTAAAGGTCCAGGTGTATTTTAGAGTAGACCAACAGACAATCAAAGAAATTGTTTAGGTATTTCTGTAATGGGATAAATTGAATTTCCACCAAATTTTAATGACAGCAGTAATTCTAGTACATGATAGTAATCAGTAGTGATGATTTACTAATGTGAATGGAATTTCTTTTGGGCCAGTGATAACATATTACTTCAGGATCAAGGTCAGTATTCCCTTTCACCAAAGTTGATTTCTAGTATCCATCTGTTAATGCTGATCTGTACTGACACTTTATTATCTATTTCATCTTTGAAAAAATATTTTTGCACAGACAGGTTTAATGAGTGTGTGTTAACTGTCCTTATTCATTACTTAGAAGATATTCTAAAATTCTATTAGAATTCTATTGGAATTCTATTGGAAGGTCAGTAAGAAGCTTCCTAATGCTTGCTGCAATAAATTTTGAAATAAGAAAATTTGTTGTATTGAGATCTGAGGAATCTAATCTGAACTCTATAGTGTAGGTTTGGAGAATATATCTGACTGCATATTTTTTGAGACTGGAATTCTCCTTTCTACTAATGATTTAAAAGCATGGGTTATATATAAAACAACATAAAATTATTACAAACAAAATTACTTTAGTCCAAATTGACAGTATGAATTTTCTTTAAAAATTTCGCTGTTTTGTTTTATAATGTAACAGAGACATCATGACAAGTTTTTGAAAGGCACATTATAGAGGGTGTAGAATGCCTGCATTTATTTTTTATAAGTACTTTTGTTGATGAATTATTAAGTTTAATTTTATGAGTTTTATTAGACACTGTGTACTTAACAGGAAAATAAACTAAAATAAAATGTGGAATTTTTAATATGTAATGAATGTTTAGAATAAACATCAACTTTCAACATTAACTGTTTACTTACAAGATCTAAAAAATAGCAGAAATAAATTCCTATGTAAACTGCAGTAAAAATACAAATAAAACTCTACAACAACAATAATTTTTGCTTTAATTATCACACCTAAAGCAGTCTTCACACATAAGAACAGCATGTTCATACACAAGTCTCGCACTGACAGCGTGCATGTTTACTTCTCTTTCCTGTTTGGTAGTCCGTACTTGTCACTTGCTGGTGTTCTTACTTTCTTAGGAGGTTCTTCTGATGTTTCACTTGTCTGTTCATGGTCTGCTCCAGAGTTCTTTTGAGGAGTTGTTGGGCAGATACATATTGTTCTTCTTTTGTTGTAATTATTTATCAATTCCAGTCCCAACCCTTTAAGAAAATTTATCTGTGGTATTTTGTGCTTGTTCTTTTTTTTGTTAACTGTGAAACTGTTTATACCTAAAGTGTTTAGCATTGAGTAAAACACAACCATTGGCCAACACTGCGTTTTGAGTGCCATTATAGTTGCTGTATATCTCATCAACATCTATTCTACCTTTCATTTTGTTGTAAAACGTGGCCATTTCTGGTTTCACTTGTATTGAAGATTCTTTATCAGTGTTTGTTTGTTTGTTTGTTTTTGAGACAGAATCTTTCTGTGATCCAGGCTAGCCTTCAACTCACTGTGTACCACAGGCCGACCTTAAACTCACAGGAGTCTTCTTCCTCAATCTCCTGAGTGCTGGGATTATGGGCACGCTTGGCTTCATGGGCATGCTTGGTTTCACTGTCAATCTTTTCGTGGAGGTGTAGCACTGATGGTTACTACTACTTTGTTTTTCTTCACCTTACTGGAGGCCAGTGTTATGTCTTTCTGAAATTTAGATTGTATTGTACATTTATTTATTGTGAACCTGCACCTTTTTTTCAGGAATCGTAGCTTTGCTCTTGGGAATAGTTCCTATGCTGGTCAACTGGTATTCTTTTAGCAATTTAACATCAGTGGATAACTAGTAAACCAACTGTTGAATGTTGACATTTGGGATACTTTTTTAAATAGATGCAACAAGTCTGTTCACAAAGTCATATGGTTTATTATTACACAAATGAAGACCTGGTGGCTGAGTTCCAGGATAAATTTCTAAATTCAGGGGGTAAAATGTCTTTGTATCTACCAGGGTATATATTTTTTCACTGTAATTGGAAGGTTTACTTGGTATTTATTGCCAAAACCTTCAACAGCTGCAAAATGATACAAGTTGTTCGTCAGTTATCCTGCATTCAGACAATGTTTAAATTGCTTGACAGTTCAAAACAAAGTTTTCAAAAATGAGCCAAAAGCAGCCAGATTATTGGATTGTTTTCTTTCTTGGCAGGTTTTTTTTTTTTTTTGTTTTTTGTTTTTGTTAAACGTAGGCAGTTTTGAAGGAAACCAAATCTTTTGAGTGTCATTAGTATTGTTCTAAAAATCTCAGTACTATGTCTGTCATGTCTCCATAAATCCTGTAGATTCTGACAGTTAGAATGAAGTAATCCTGCTATGAAGGCTTTTAGCTCAGATCGTCAGATGTTACACTAAATATATCTTTGAGAATTACTGTTGATTCATGCTGAATGTTTTACTTGTATTTCACTATTCAGAACACCTCGTAGCTTATTGTCCATTACAAACACCTTCCAACATTGAATATCAGTGTTGGTATTCTGTCTAGTAAGTTTCATTCCTAGCAAAAACCTAATTTTTTATATTCTAACCTAGTTCTAAGGTTGAATTGTTCAGGTATACATGACTGTTTTGTAGCATTTTGACTAGTCAGATTATTTTACTGTTTTTTGCCTCATCTGAATCAAGCTCTTCATACTGCACTTCTCTGTCATATCTTGTTAACTTCTTTGGTTTACATGATCCAAGTCATTATCAGTAGTGACTCACCTGATGACTCACTTTCAACTTCCTGAATGTGGCTAATTCTACAAGAAAAATCAGAAGAAAACATTTAAGAAAAAAAATTACAAGTGCACAGAAATTTAACATGGTGGATAGCATGGATAAAACTCACCTGCTTACACTTTGACACACATGTGTACACGTTGCTGTTCAGTGTATTCCTCCAGTGCAGCTACTGAGATGAACACCTGGCTACTCTTCTGCTATAAAGTACGTCTTTTCATTAGAAAAGTATGGTATATGGGTGTCTGCAACCCAGTATGAGAAACAGAGGGTACTGCAATTGGTTAAAAATCTATGAGCAATACTATTCAATATTTGATAGCCATGGGTTAAGTCTTTCCATTGAGAAAAATTTAAAGTGACTTTGGGGTTAAAAAAATCACAAAACCTTGCTACTGATAAACTGTTGGACTAATGAGTGGTAAAACAAGAAGTTATTTCTAACAAAAATTTATAGAATAATTGCTAAATCTGCAACAATAAATGAAGTTTACTCCTGATGCTAATGGCTCAGCAGTATATGATAAATACAAATATTTCTTGCAAAGTACTTGATGATGAATAACCTTAGACATTAAGTACCTAACATTTATATATTTGTCAGGCTAAGCTGTTTCTGCTTTACAGATACCATTTGCCTCTGTTTGTTGTAACACATCTGAACACATTCCATTTCAGGTTGTATTTCATTAGTTTTTTTCTGAACTTCTTTGAAATTTTTCTTGCTTGTCTGGTTTCCTGTAGACTATTCGTAGAGGATAATTTTTCAGTTCCTTCAAAACATGGCATGGACTGGCTGAATAAACAACTGAATGGTATTGGTCAGATCTGTCAACTCAGCAGGAGCTAAAAACAAAACAAAACAAAAACCCAGTCAGTCATTTGCTTTGACTTTTGACTGTTGTTTGTACCCAGTGTCCTCATCTCTTCAAGCAGTAAGTAGTTCCCTGTGAAAGGGTCTTAATGGCCTTAAGGTTGTCTTCTCTGGATACATTATTTTTGGCTGCTTCAATTAAATAGAAGCTTATTAAGTCACGATAGGCAAACTATTGTCCTTCCTGTGCTCATAACCTCTTAGAAACTTACTTTACAGGCCCCTCCCCTTTCTTTTGGTACAGAAATTCATTGTGATGAGGTTCTCTTTTAAACTTTTCAATTTTTCTAACCATTGCTTTTCTGTGTGTTGAGGATGTTGTGAGTACTTACTTAGTTTGGTAGTACCTATTGACATATAGTATATTGTATTTTTTTTAGCTCAGGTGCAGTGTTAGTGGCATAGAAAACAGTGTTTTGTCATCTAATTCATTAACCAAATGAATCATTAACATGTTTTTTTAATGCCACAAGAACACTTATTTCCTTTTCATATTTAGATATGATAGGTATACACTGGTAATAAGAAAATCACATGTTGAGGAGCAAAGTCTGTGGCCTATCAAATCCTATGTTTTCCCCTCACTCAGCAAATGTTTGCAGTGTACCTATTGTAGGCCTTGGGGGATGCACTGATTAAACAGAAAGGGGAAAATATATATATATATATATATATATATATATATATATATATATATATATATATATATGCATGCTTTTTTTGGAGAACTAAAGTAGGTGAAGCAATTTAACTTCACCCTTGTGATTTGTAGTATGTCAGCTACAAAAGAGTGCTAAACCTGAGAGCACATTTAGTTTCTGTTGCAAAACATTGCATTCTGCCAGTGCAGTGCAAAGGCAGTCATAGACAGTAGATAATGAATCAATGGCTTTGAATAAAACTTAGTTTATGGATAGTGAAATGTGTATTTTATATAAATTTTACATGTCTCAACAATTTTTTATTCTTTCGTTTTTTTTTTTTCCCCCCACCAACCATTTAAAAATGTAAAACCGCTGTTGGATCATGGGCCATATTAAAATAAGTAGTGGCCTGAATTTAAATTACACCTTTTGTTTACCAACATTTGACTTAGTTTTTATCAACTAATCCTAGATGATAATTGTTCATACCGATTCAAGTGGTCATTAGTACTTGTTGGATTGTATACTCTTAGGAATCGGTATTTAGTTGAATTAGAAATGATGCTATATAGGGCTGGGGATTTAGCTCAGTGGCTCAAAGTGCTTGCCTGGTAAATATGAGGTTATGAGTTCCATCCCTGGTACCAAAAAATAAAACAGAAATGATGCTATATAGACACAGATACTTGTTATATACAGATTATGTGTAATACTAATTTTTAAAATTAAGCATTGTTAATTGCCTAGACTCTAGTTAAAATGACTGCTGCCTAGACTCTAATTAAAATAAAACTATTTTTCTATGTATGTTAGTAAATGCAAGATGATAGATTTCAGTTTCATAATAAAAGTAGTGAGAACAGTATAAGATTTATCCCTAAGTGGTGAAGGATTACCGATTTTATGTACAAATCTTTTATAATCTGAAGTTGTTGAAGGAAAACAGAACTGAGTTTTTTATACTTTTTTAAAAAAGAATTCTTATACTGAATGAAAAAATATAGATTTTGCTAAGATACCCTTTTGATTTGTGACAATATACAGTGGTACTTCAGTACTTGTTATTAATTGATTATGGAAGGCATGATGGATTTCAAAAAATTACTAGGACCAAACAAATCGCTTTGGCTGGAAATGGTAGCTAGTCACAAGGCAACCCACTTCGTAAGTTCTGGCTTGTTCATAGAGTACCAAACCTCAAGTACCAGGACAGAATTTTCATGTCATGATGCCTCGAGTACCAAATGTGATGAGTTTCAAAGCAGTTGAATATCAAGGTATGACTACTATATTTTGGGGGCCAACTTAGAAGTTCTTTCTCAACCAGTCCAATAAAAGAATTTGTAATGCAGAGACAGATATTTGATAGGAGCTGTCATGAGGGAGATGACAAATTTGAAGAACAAGAACAGATAAATAGGCATGGAGAACAAGCTATG
This sequence comes from Dolichotis patagonum, assembly GCA_004027295.1. Classification (NCBI taxonomy): domain Eukaryota; kingdom Metazoa; phylum Chordata; class Mammalia; order Rodentia; family Caviidae; genus Dolichotis; species Dolichotis patagonum. Next base: position 80,102 of record PVJX010001594.1, on the reverse strand, counting down.
ATTAGCAGTCTACCTTCCTGCAGGTTGTAGGGCCTTGCTAGTATTTCAAGCAAATATACCAAGATTAAATATACCAAGATTAGAGTGATATGTCAGCTACCCCAGTTACACAAATGGGAAGGACTTCAAGCACAGTTGTTTCTCGGTAATGTGAGATCAGTCTCACATGACTCAGCTGCCTGAGTATAGCATTCCTGCACCCTTCGTAGAAACTTTGTGCTTTCTACAGTGACTGAGCGCTATATCCTTTATGTGTTTTTACAGCTACCTCGTTTATCTATTTTTCTCCCTACCCTATGTTTCAAATCTTCTTGAATTGTCAAGTTCTTCTAAACATAAATCCTAAATTTAATTGGCACTTGTTAGTTTAAGACTGTAACATTATTTTTCCTAAATCCCTGGTGTCTATAATGCCAAGTTACACAGTTTTGATCAAAGATGAATTTTCTTGACCCAGGCATAATGGGAATAGGTTTTTTTTCTTGGAAATTACTGCATGACTGCCATTAGATGTCATGCATTCATACAATATGTGAATAACTTCACAGAAAGTTTTAATGATTCCTGCTGTCCCCACTGAATGTAATAGAAAAGGAAAGAGGAAAATCCTCAGTTAACTTGCACCTTTATCAAGTCAGGCATCTTGGCCCAAGGAAGTCAGCCTAGAGAAAAATCTTTCTCAGATTTGTTCCCCCGCTTCTTTATAAAGCAACTATCAAAGAGGGGTGAGGATGCCTTTTTTCTTTATTTTCTTAGTTGCTTAATTATGAAAAGTTTCAAACAGAGAAAATAGCACACAATCTTCCATCAGCCCATCACTCAGATTTATGTAATCACTATTTTAAGCCATTGTTACTTCATTTTCTACTTCCTCCCCCCCCAAGTATTTTAGAGCAAAATCCAACCGTTGTCATTTTGATTGTGTATTCTCTATTACCTTTAAAACATACGATTTAAAGACATCACAATGCTATTATTGCACATCACAAAATAAATAATATGTTGGTAGTGTCTGATACCCAATTTATTTCTAGTTTCTTTGCTATTTCTGAGAAGTGTCTTACTGTAGATAGTTGTTAGAAATAAGACCCAAACAAGCAACACGAGTTTAGTTAGGACTCTTGAGTTTATTTTACTTTTAATTATAAGTGGATTATAATTCTTTTTTTGTTCCATAGACCCATTGGACACTGTTGAAGCCTATCTCTAAATACTGTTTTTAATGTACAAAATAAAATACTTAAAGTAAGACCAACTGTATTGAAGCAAAATTATCCAGGTATTTTAAAAGTAATGCATTCATGACCTGGTAGTTTGTGCCTCATTACTAATACATTATGTAACAAAATTTGGTGTCAAATATAATAAATGTTAAGATGTAAAAAACAAACAAACAAAATGAGGTGGGGGACTCTGGATTAGCTAGGGTGGCCTTGAACTCCCAATCCTCCCACCTCAAGCTCCTAAGTAACTGAGACTACAGGTGTATGTTGCTATACCCAGCTTTAAATGTCAGGATATTAAGTATGATGAACACATATAATATTTCATGGTATCTCTAACAATTGTAGTGTGATAAGAAAATACCTGATTCCTCTTAGTGACAAAGCCATAGCCATTGCTAATAGTATTGTGGAATGCTGCCCTATATGTATGAAGGAATTGTTCATTTCAGTTAGACTTTGTCAAAGATAAAGTTTATTTCCATCCAAATTCAGAAACTGCCTGAGTTATATCCATAGTTTTGTGCTCTAGTGTGGAGGGACAGTATGCATTAAAAAGGTCATGACTCAGTTTCTGCTTCATTACAACTTGTCATCAAGCTGTTCACCTCGTGGCCATAGTTCTTCCAGTTCTATTTGGACCATTGTTTCCCTGCTGTTAGCAAAACCTACTTCCTTCTTTCCTTCAAGACTTCCTTCCTTCTTTCCTCCTTCTCCTCCCAATTCTACCTTCTCCCTCCCCTCCCCACCTCCCAGTAGAAATTGAAGCTAGGGCCTTTGCGTTAAACTACATCCTTAGGACTTATATTAATACTTACTTTGAGAACAAAGTCTTGCTAAGTTCCTCAAGTTCAACTCAAACTTGTGATCCTCCTGTCTCAGCCTGCCAGTGTGCTGGGATTACAGGTGTATTCCAGCACATCTGACTAATATAAAGCAGATCTCAGTTCCAAGGTCACTTTTTTAGGGACCCTTTTTCTCTTCTGTTTTGTTTGACTTTCTTCAATGACATGGACCTGAAGGTGGAGATTATGTTTTTCCTGCCTTTCTTGCCTTGCAGTGATGAGAACAGAGTCCTTGATATGTGAGTGTTGCTTCAAAACTATTAAATGCATCTTCAGTTCTCAATATATATTATATTTTAGGTACTTCTCGTTTCCTCTCTGTGTGTTATAGTACTTTTAATTTATTAAATAATCATTGTTGATATTTTGTAACATATAGACCCTTAGTGCCACATGCAATTCCTTTTATTCATTGGTCAGTGGTACTTTTTGTCTCTGGTGAATCGGGTTATTCAAAAATTTTTAAAATTTTCGTTGGTACATAGTTGTAGTATGTAATGATTATGTTCATCATGGGGATTAGTACATATACAACATCCCAGTTTTTTTTTTTTTTTAACATTCTCTTGAGTCATGTTCTTATATAATGTTTTCTCTCAGTAAATGGCAGTCTCATCCCTTTAATCTCAGGCCAGAGTATTTATCATCCCTTCCAACTTTCCTCTGCCTCACCTGCAGTATGCAGCTGTCACGAAGCACTGTGATCCTTTCTAACACCTCTGGAATCCCTTCTCTCTACATTGCTATCTTTTTTCACTAGATACAAAAGCTTTGTAGTTTCCTTTCAGATAAAATCAAAATGATTTAAACAAAAGGCTAGGACTGTTTTGAGTTAAATTGGAATTCAGTTTTTTTCATCTAACACTTGTTTCTTGCTTTTTAAGTAACTCTTGAGGAAGAGATAACTTACAATTAAGTAGAAGGTAGGAATAAGGTCAAGATTCACTAAGATACACTCTAAGGAGGAAGAGAACAATTTATGTGACTTGTAGTTAGCCAAAGATTTTAGAATTTTTGACATTTGTTCTAAGTGCATTGGAAAACCATTGAAACAGTGCTGTGGTGATGAATAGTTTTGTTTTGAATGTAATATTTTGGCTACAACATAGGAAACAGATTAGGTTATGTGCTTTTGAGGAAACTTAGTTGTAAAGGTATTCAGGAGTTCAAAACTAAGAGATGCTATTGTAGAGGAGTAAGTTGAAGTAGTAGATGGACTCCATTTGGGAAGTCCTTGGCATAGTTATATTTAAACAAGAGAAAGAAGTAGCAAAGATGATTCATTGTATTCTGTATATGGTCAGTATATTGCTGTTAGCCATTTACTGACAGAAAATGGTAAAAAGGTACTAAATTTGGGTGTAAGAAAAGATAAATTGTCTTAAATCTGTTAAATGTAATATACTCATAGACGTTCAAATACTTTGAGGTTTTACTGGAGGATTTTGACTAGGATTTTTTTTTTTTTCAAAGCAAGATTACCTCCTTCCTTTCAAATTACTTTTTTTCTTCAATGCCAAGAAGTTGTTCTCTTCCCTTTTCTGCATTAATGTATCACAAAGAAGGTTGCAGCTTGGTTTTTACCCTTTACCTAGTCAGGAAACAGCTCTGAAAAAGGAAAGCAATTTTAAACAGAACATTAGTACACGTTTCAAGGGAATATGAATGAAATAGTGGACCAGTTCTCTTTGTTCATTAGCTTCTAGGTTCAGACAACATTTTACATTGTATCAGGCCCAGGCAGAAAGCTTTATGGTTACTTTGGGGATACATTAACTTTGTCTCATAATACTATTGTGTTAGGAACACAAGCCTCAAACCCTTGTTGTAACATAGCCTCAACACCATTGTGTTATATGCAGAAAAACTAGTTGCTCTTTTGAGACTTGGGTATGGATATTCCTTATGAATAAATATAAAAATTTCAACTCCTCATTTTTAACAGAGTTGTTCTTGTATTCGTATCAATTCCTGATCTGTTCAGGTGGCAGAGCACAGAGGGCAAGATCTTACAAAACATTATGGAATCGTCATGAGAATTAGGAGTAATTTTATTACTGCAGAATTTACTAGTAGTGGGTTTTCTGTCAAGATTCGTTGGTGACAAACAAAAATTGACTAACTGAAGAAAGACAAAAAAGAAAAAAAATTAAATTCTTGGGAAATTGAAGAAGAACTGTTACCGATTTGGTAAGATAGGATGGTACCCTCAGCAGCTCTGGAGATCTAGAATAGCAGGAATTAAAGGATAATGTCTTCAGGGTACGTAAGTTCAAATGAAATTCACTTCAGCTGCTTTATCTGTGTATGTGGGCCCAAGCGTAGATGTTTATTTCTTTTAAGGTTCAGATTCTTAGGATTCTATAAACTTGCCTTAGCAAGGCAGGTTACTTGGACCAACAGCCTTATCAGAGCTTTGTAAATTTAGAGTGGAGTGGCTTTCCAAAGGTAATCTGCCACTGCTTGGAATTTTCTAGAATTTTAAAAAGCTTGCTAGTCATTTGTTAGGAGTAGTCTGTCTCCATCTGATGAAACTACAGTTTCCTGTGGCAGTGGAGTTTGTGCCTTACTGTGCACTGTAGTAACTGAAATCTGATACAGTTAACGTCAGCCTTTGAAACAAAGGAGAGAGAGGTGGAGAGGAATGAAAACATTTAATATGTGTCATGCACATGTACCAATGAATACCCATAGTGAGTCAGTTGTTCACTGTATATATGATATTAAATAATAATAGTGAAAAGGAATACCCACAATGAATCAGCTGCCCACAGTATCATAAATATGAAATAATGAAAATGAGGAAAGGGGATTTAGAGATAAAGTGAGGGAGGTGGCTGAGGCAGAGGAGGATTAAAAAAAAATTGATAGGTGATGTACAGGTACATCATTTTTTTTTGTTTAGCTTATTTTAACAAAAAAAAGATACAGAATTTCAAAAAAAAGGAAATTAACACAGTTAATATATTGCATATTGTTATCTTAGAAGTAGTTGTTCAGGTTACAAGATTTGGGCATGAAAAAATGATCAAACAACCAAACAGTGAGAGCACATACTGTTCTTTTTGATGAATTTGCAGAGATTAGTAGTATAGTTATCTACCCTGTATATATACACATAAATAACATACATATGTCTCTCTACATAGATACATACAATCTTTTCCTTCTTTTTCTCCTTTCCCAGTTGTTCTTTCTTTTTGAGCTGATACCTACTTCTTAAGATGAATGCAAACATGTACTAACAAAAATATTTTAAAATGACCTTTAATAAGTGACTTGCTTAGCAACTTTATGCTCAATATTTTTATATCTATCCTGAAGTTTTTTGTAATCTTTGCTACTTGTTAAGGAAGATGGTTCTTTTCTGCTTACTCAGTGGAGACATAATGATAATTCAGATTTTAATCTGCTGGCTTTTTTTCTTTTCTCATACTCATTTTCTTCATAGTTCTTTCTCTCCCTGTTCCTCACACAGGTCAAATGTTTGCAAGCCTGTAACCAAACCACTTACACTTGTTTCTTTTACCCCATCTGTGATTGATTACGTGGTGATAGTCTTCTTGAGAATAAGTAATGTTTATATTTCAGTGCCTTTGTTTTCTGACAGTTATTCTAATGAATATAAACTTATAAGTAATTGTAAACTTACATAGGCCAGCTTTACATGGATAATTAATAAAGTCTTTTCTTAAATGAAATAATTTAGATTATAGTCTTAGGAGGAATCTTAAAGAGTCTTTACTTCACCTGTCACAATATATACTTAATATTTTCTTCAAATTGCTAAACTTTCTTTGTTCCCTAGCTACAAGATTTATTGAAGCAATGATCATTTCTTTCTTGGTGTTCTTTGCCAGTTTTCTGAGTAAAGAATTGGTTTCTTTACATCTAAAGGGCAGAATTTTTCAACTCATTATTATGAACTTAGATTTGTACATACTTGTTTCTGAATTCATTTTAGCCAGAATTTGTTGCTCTGATTACCTAGTTTTATTTTCCTTGGTTTCTATTTAAGAGAGAGTTTTATTGGGTTTGTTGAGCATGATGTTGTAAGATATATATATAGTAATGAGCTAATGTAGCAGAACATATAAACATATCCATCATCTTACATAGTTACCAAATTATTCGGTTCAGGCAAGTGGGAGCCTCTTTTTTGTTTTTGGGTACCAGGGATCGAATTCATGACCGTGTGCTCGCCGGTCAGGAGCTGTGCTGCTCTGCTATATCCCTGGCCCAGGAGCCTCTTTAAGTTGGATCTTAGGCTGGTTTGAACATTACATTAGTTTTTGCTTCCTTGATTTTTGTTGTATTTATGGAGTATATCTAGTGTATTTTCTACTCCAGATCTGGAATTAACGAAGTACATATTAGAGACTATGTCCTAAGTGTTCTTGCCATTGTAGCTCCCTTTTACTCCCATCTCTCTGTATGTATCAGGAGCTAGACTTGACTTTTCTTGCCTTGTTTTTCTTTTCTTTTCTTTTCTTTCTTTTTTAAAATACTGGATAGCTGAGGATTTAGCTCAGTGGCATGAACGCCTGCCTGGCAAGCGTGAGGTCATAAGCTCAATCCCTGGTACCTAAATAAATAAATAAAATAAAAATGCAGGATAATTAGTTTTTATTGATACTTCTGATGCAAGCTTAAAAGGATAGTTTTTACTTAAATTTCTTAACTTTACATTGGCCCTTTTCCCTCTGAGACTTAAAGGAGGAGGGGATTGCAAATATCTTTTCCAAGTTTTTCATGTGACTTCTAATTTTGTTGATATTATTGTCATGCAAAGAAAAATATTTTTTGAATAACTGTTTGTGAATCCCATTGTTTCTGATTTTGTATATTAGAATGGTCCCCCCCGCCCCTGCAAGTTACAAAGAAATTCAGTGCCCCAAACCCCAGGAAATGGTATGTTTTGTTACTTACATTTAGATCTTTGTTCCATTCATTTGGAAATTATTCTCATAGGACTGAGGAATAGATCCATCTCTTTTTGTGTGTGTGACTATGTAGGTAGGTATACAGACATCATTTATTAATTAAAGAAGACTACATCTTGGTATCCTGTCTGGTTATTATCATAGTTGTCTGTGTCTGTCTGGCAAATGGTAGGCTGACAAAACTTGATGAACAATTGAAAAAAGTGTCTCTTGAAGATCACCTAGTCTAGATACTCTAATATTAAATAGATTTTAATTATTATCCTTTAACTCTAAAAGGTTCTATGTAAATATTTGAAATCTATTTAATATTTGATTAAATTAGAATATATTTAGTGAGTGCCATGAATCTGCCAGTTGTAGAAGATACAATATAAACCAATATAGTGCTTATTAGCTTATTAATGACTTTATATTTAACTTTTCTATGAAAAAAGACATAAAATATGAGAAATGAAATAACCATTTTTCATTTTCCAGAAATCTCTACCATTCATATTTTTTATGGTTTTATTTTCTGGAGTTTGTGTGCAGTTGTGGGTTGTGTATGTATAAGGACCATGTCATACATAGTTGTGTGTCCTGATTTTGGTGAGGGAGGCTTAGTAAGAGTTTGTTATCTTATTGTCAATGCCCCCACACACACACATTAAAAAGTTTAACAGCAGTAGGTTTGATAGTTATCAGTACAGCACTGTATTTATTTCACTTTACCTGGAATGTATTTTTGTAATATTAGAAGTAATACTTTGAGAACTTAATTTAAATCTTAATTGTTAAATGTCAACCATTTGCCAATTTTTTATTGAAGAAGTGGGATACTGAATTATTATCAGATTCTGATTTACTCATGATGCTGTTACAAATATTGGAGTTTCTTCCAGTTGTAATTTTTTTTTATTTGACTGCCTACTGCTTGTGCCAATACCCATCAAAATCAGTGCTGCTTTGTAGTAGATTCTCTTAGGATCATTTGCAGTATTTCCTTTTCTGCTGGTATCTTTTTTAAATATGCATTTTATATTGTTTTTTGGATATGCATCCACACCAAAAAAATATATTTAAGATTTGATTGGGCTTACATTGACCCTGTAATAAATTTTTCTCCTCGAATGCTTAAAAATATAGATAAGTAAAACATGTTAAGAAAGTTTTTCAATGTTTTTAAAAAAGTTTTTGTTATCTAAAAAATAGTCCCTACTTTTACTGTCAGAAATTTTATACTTGTCAGCAAAACTTTAGTGTTCTTCATAGAAATCCTGCTTTTGTTGTGATTATTCCTTATTCCTTATTTTTCAAATGTTACTGTCATGAGTTGTTTCCATATATGTTGTGTAAGGCTGTTGTTTCAATATTTTAATATTATTTTTGACTGATTTCCCAGGTTTGTTTCATTTTGTGAGCCAGTGGAATCTATTGAGTATTGCATAATAGTTTTTCTTTTTTCTACAGTTATTTTAGGTCAGAAATTGTTGAGGTAGTCCTAGTTGTTACAAAAATTTTAAATGAGCATTCACATGGACTTATTTCATATACAGTGTAGAAATGCAGTTGCTATTAAAGTGAGAACAGGACTCTAGAATGCCACTTTCTTGGTTTTACTGATTATTTCTGAGATACCTGAGAAAATTAGTTTAAATTTGTTAAATCATAAAACAATGTCTAATAATGGACCTTAGACATTGGACACCCTCATTGCTGTTCTTAATATTGTTGGACAGTTAAGCATGATTTTGGCTAACAGAATGTTGTTGAAGGTGATTTTGTCTGTTCTCAATTTTCTAAGAATATTAAAATAATAACTGGAAAAGACTTTATTAAGTACTTTTAAGGAAATTTGTTGGTGTGATTATGGTGTGACTTTTTTAGCTTTTTCAAATCTTTAGCAATGGTCAAAAATTATCATTGCCAGCAGGACGTCATGTATTCTGTTACTTATATTGAAATGTGTTTTTAATCATGTTTTAATTATGACAATGAAACAAAGAAGCCACATTGGTTTTATTATATTATGTAAATATCTTTTGACCATTTAATTACAAGTTACTTATAAAAGCTTGAATTTAATACTACAGCTTTGTTTATTATTATTTATGATGCTGACACTTTATTTTTATTTCTTCCAGCATTTAGCTCAGTATATTGTTTGAATTGAGAGTCAAATGTTGACTGCAGGATTCAGGTAGAAGTTAAAATAAGTAGATTAGTAAGTAGATGGGACAATTGGATGTATACTTTAGCTGAAGTTATGCACATTTCTTGTGGTAAAGGGAGAGAAAATAATTTTATGTAGATAGACATTTTTTTCTTTCCCCTGGCTAGTTTTATCTTGAGAGCAGTAGGTTTGTAATTCATGCTTGGAAGAGAATGAGTAGCTATTTACTGGAGGAATACACAATGAAATTTAGTGTGCTCCATTTTAATATTGATGCACATTACAAGTTTTTTGCAAATAACATATAGGTGGATTGATACTCCTTAAGGTGTGTTAGTAATGTATTTAAATAGAGATTTCTTTCTCTTTATGACTATGCTAATTTAATAGTTGAATTTTTTTGGTTAAGCAGTTAAAATGGAATGAGGGGGCACACCTGAATAAGTTAAACTGGCTTTACAACCACACCTCAAAACAGGAAGTGCCTAAACAGTGTAGTGGGTAAATGCAGTACTATTTTTGTATATTAAAAATGAATTGTGCTTCACAAGAAGCACCTTTTATAATTTCTAATCCACCTGCTTGCTGTGTACAGATGTATCTCTGTGCCCAAAGGAGCAAGAGATAAGTAGTAATGTCCTTGCTTTACAAAGGTTTTGGTCACAAAGGTCTCTCCTTCTTATCTTTATTTGCATCTAACATCACATTCCCTTTCACTGAGTGAAAAGGGCTCTGAAGTCTGGAGACACTGGAAAAGAATAAAGAACAAGCAGGGAATGGAAGAATAGAACAAGGGACATTTTCTGTTAGCTTTGTAGATCTTTTCACATTCGTTGTACATGAAATACATAGCAGAACACCATAGCGATTAACAGCATGATCTTTGGATTAGAAACCTGCCGCTCTTACTAGCCATGTGATCTTACATATATAACTTCTTACATCAATCTAACTTTACTATAATTTGTAGCATTATGAGATCATGTATGTAAAGTGCTTCAACAGTACTGAATACACTACCTGCACAGTCAGTAAATAGTTATGCTGCTGTTACTGGTCCTAGTTTAGTAAGATTTTCTGAAAAAATAGTATTAAGATTTCATTTGAGATTGTATATGGTTGTGCTATATATAAAACCAAAGGAGGAGAATTTGGAATTAGTTGACTTAGATTTTCATCACTTCTAATCTTGATCAAAATAGACTAATGTTGAAAGTATTGAAACTTCTGGTATTGTAGAGGTTAACTCTAAAATATTAACACATTCCTGCTGACTTGAACCTTCTATGGTACATGCATGAATGTTCCATGGGCGGGGGGTACAGATGGATCTAATCACTTTTACTGGTCTTTTCACTGATAGAGTTAATAAAAAGCCGCCCTGTGGGAAAGTATGCATATGCTACTGGTGGTTCAAGCTACCTGGCAGCAAGACGTGCACATTACAGACCTGTCGTGAACATGTTAATACTTTACATAGTTGGTCTTGTAATCTTTTCTTTGACTACATCCAGTGCTGTTATTTAAAATTATTTTTACATGTGTCAAGAACTACATAGTACTGAGAGAAAACATAATTGGTAAGACGTTCAAAGATTTTATTTTGCTCAAGAAATCAACTTGCATGTGGTTTGAAAGTGAAGTCAAGTTGATGGTAGAATATTTATTTTGAAATAAGGATTTTCTTCATTACCAAGAACTTCACTGTTGGATCCATTCTCCTTGAAGGACTCAGATATCATCAGATTATCATTCTTTTTCAAGGTGGAATTAGGAATATAGACATGATTATAAATTAATTTCTGAAATAGGAAGTTAAGTGTCTGTTAAGAATTGTTTTTCATAAGTTTTTTCAAACTTAATTTTTTCACAAGAGAAATACAGTACTGTCTTCTGAAGATCATACAATATACGCATAATTTGGGTGAAATCCACTCAGACTGTGGTAGGATTTATATACCCTGTGCGTGCTCACACAGATGTTCCTTTTGTCATTTTTAAATGTCTGAGATATAAATCAGAGGGAATTTCTATATAGTGATGGAAGAATTCCATTTTTCTTTTATAAAACACTAATTTGATGCCATCCTGTCACATGTGATTTTTATTTAGTAATTGTTCTTCAATCAGAATAAGTTAAGTGAAAAACAGATTTGAATCAAGAGCAGAAGGTGTTACTAGGTCATTTTAAAAAATTATTCAATGTAGAGTAGAACACAGGCTTAAAAATGTAAATAGAATTCAACATATTAAATCTGAACATAAACTTTTTTATGATTGTAAATAGAATTCAACATACTAAATAATGTGAACTTAAACTTTCTATGATTCTGAACTGTAACAAGTGTTATAGTTGTAGTCTGGTGATTTATCCCTTAGTAATAGAGATAAAAATGATTTTTAGAAATGAGATAGGAAATGTTCTGATAATTTATGCATTTGTATCAAATATGCATTTATATCAGATGAAAATACTAGTTTAGGGTTAATAGATTAGTTTTTCTTGACTTTAAAGTCCACGATGGAGCTAAACAAAATTACTATAAAAATATTTGTATCGTAACACTCAGTAAATTTTTTTGTTTACCTTTTTTATTAAAAACTTGATAAAAGTGCTTCATATACATTATTCATCCTAAAGTCAGGTGTGCGTCAAACATTGGTACTTTTCTCCTCCACCCCTCCCCAAAAGGTTTTTAATTGGTAATACAGAATTTTGTCATCTACCAAATTAAAGACTGCAGGTTTGTAAACTTGGCACTCAGAGAAAGAAATAGGTGCCACAAAATGATTAAGTGTTGGCAATGTGTACACCTGCTGTCAGGAAATAAACTTTCCATATGTTGCAGTTTGGCAGACATGCATCTTAAAAATGTATTGAATGAAACTGCTACTGTATTTTTTCCTGTAATCTCTTTATATCTTTCAGTGATTACTTTTTTTCAGTTAGAGAAATGAACATTGTTTATTTTTACAGAAGTACTTGAAGTCAGGTATACTTGAAGTTAAAAGGTGGTACTCTTCAAGAGTATAGTATTTAATCTAATTGAATAACTCATTGAAATACTAGCTTGGCTTGTAACATTGATGAGGAAACAAAATTTATCTATTTGGCAACATTTGATAACTTTTTTTAAAAAAAACTTCAGCCTGAGACACATAATTTTTTCACATTTTATCATGTCATGTTAAAATAATTCCCCCTATGTATGAGTAATAATAATAGAAACTAAGATGAGTATCTCATTTAAAAAAAAAGTAGATGAAAACAGTATTGATGAAACATCTGAACTTTATGACAGAGTTTATGGAATAACTCAACTAAATCTTATTGCATGGAATTTAAGTTTTTAAAACCCTAGAATAGTTAGGTCAGAAAATTTGTCTTTTGCACAAAGTGTCCTTAAAATTGATAGTAATGTTTTATTTACATTTAATTATGTATCAAAATGAAAAGCTAAATCTAAATGAAGTCTTTTGACTGTCTTTGTTTCCTAAATTAAAGTTTATGTGAAAATATATGCAAATATATTTTATTGGCCCTAACATAAGACTTGAACCATCAATGTATGCATACTTATTATTGCAGGTTAATACACAGAATTCCCTTTTACAGTTTTTTAGGTTCTCTTGGGATATCTTTTCATCATTATGATGTTATACCATTATATATTACCTTCAGAAATTTAAAAAATAATTTTTGAATTACTTTGTGATGAGTTTTAACTAAAACTTGTCCTATGAGTGTATTTTAATCACACATGCTTGTAGCATTATTTACAGATTGCACACTTTAAAAAAATTATCTTTTTAGTGTAGTTTACGGTGACGATACCTGCTTGCCTTTTCCTTTGCAGCGTTGGCGCAGGCATTGTGCTTATTTTGTTGTAAATGGTTCCAGTATTTTATCAGTTCACTAGGCTGGAACTGATGAGAGGTAATTAGATGGCTGTATTTACAGCTTGAATAAGAAACTCGCCAGTGATTGAACACAAACTCGTTGGGAGGGGGCACAGGATCAATTCTCAACTTGGCAAGACAGATTCCTACATACACATCTTCCAAGTGCAAACGACGGATACCTAAGGAAACTTTAAATATCTTTTCTGCCAGATCGCCAGAAAATACATAACCAGTTCCAGAACAGAAAACAGGATAACGCTCACTTGGGTAGAGGTCTGGTGGCATGTACCACTTGCTGTCTTTGTTTCGATTGGGTGCATATCCTCTCATTAGGTAACCTGTAAAATAGTTATGTCTAGGAGGCAGATCTGGCTTCAATAACTTGTGTATTAAATACTCAGTGTTGACAAACATGTCACTGTCAGTTTTCATAACATATGGAATATGTGGACAGTATGTTGCAACCCAGTGCATACCCATTAGGGTTTTAATGGTCAAATTATAGTATGTGTCTAGATATTCTTGTTGGATTATATCATGATATTGTCTGCTTTCTTCCAGTATTGCACGTTGAAGATAGCCATTTAGCTTAATACTTACTCCCAACAAAAAAATTCTTGTGATTTGGATGCCAGGTGCTAAGCTTTCATTGCCCCAAGTTTGCCGAATAGCTCTTCTAGCTTCTATTTGTCCAGGTTCTGCAGCTATTAGTAGTATTAAAAAAGGATTTTTCTCTTGGCATTTTTCAGACTCATTAATAATATACTTGAAATGGTAGGAATTTGGATGTCCAGTACCTTTTTCATTGTAAATACTTCCATTGGCACTAAGGGTGTTCTCTAGCCCTGTAACTCCTTGTGGTGAAAGGTCAGTGTTGTTAGAGTTAGTTGCTGTTTGGGGCCTCAGTGTTTGAGGGACTGTTTCTTTCCAAATGTTTCGAAGGGAGCTATGGTTTGTGTCACTTTTTGTAGAACGAAATCCTCGGAAAGTGTATGTCACAGGGTTTTCTTTGAATCCAGCTCTACCTGGCAGCCAGTCATGATGATTAAAAAACAGGAACATGGCAAAAAGAAACACTAAGGAAAGTACACCAATAAGATGGGTACGAAACAGAGATCTCTTGCCATTCCAGGTCATTTTTGCAAAGCAGCAGTGTCGTCTTCTCCACTGAAGCATGTTGTAAATATCCAGTAATGAAATGAGAAATATTGGTTGGCTGGAAATACTGTTTTCTTCTTCTGAATCAATACTATTCTTTGGTAGTCATTTTCTAATTCAGTCACGCATGTCCCTCGTAGTCATTCTATAAATATGAAGCATAAATGTTTATAAAATGCCAAATCTTATGGAACCCCCTAAAAGGAACTCTGAATGCTAGTAAAATTGAGGCTAATAAGCATTTTTTATGCTGTGAAAATGCATAATCCAGAAACAAAGTTCTTAATGTATTTCTCATTGGCAACATAGCATCACTGAGATCAGGATTATTTACTTTAAAAATACATTTTTTTGTAGCACAGTGAACAGTTTAAAGGGGGGTGATACATTCGCTTTGATTTAGTTCACAGTCTCAATGGTTCTGCTTATTTGTACCTTCAACCTAAGTTAAAGACTTAAAAGTTGGATGCATATAGAAAAGAAAAATGTTACTAGATTCCTGACAAAGACTGTGGAAAGCCTTGGGAGCAGATGGGAAATTTATTGGCATTAATTAAAATTGATTTGACATACCATTGGTGGTATGGTGCACAGTTAGCAGCCTTTTTTGTAAAATGGTCATGTATCAGTTGTGGGACAGACGGTGCAAGGTTGATTATGGCAGAGTTCTGTTAGTCACAGTACACTGCTTGGCATGTTTCCATTGGCCCCTACTGTGTTGAGAAAGTCAATGAGAAGATGCACCTGTCAAAATTAATTTTCAAGGTCCAGTAACTTTGTTGTAGGATTTTTAGACAGTAATAAATGATCAACATTTTCATGTACTCTTCTAATTTTAACCTTCTACATCAAATATGAAGTATTCAGGAATTAAAGTTGATTTTATAATATAACTAATAATTACCTTTAATTATCTATGGTGCTAGCAGAAGAGTGTTTTTCTGCAGGCTTCGTGTAAAATATAAACTGTAGTTACTATCATACCCAACAATTTAAAATTTGAGTGTTCACAAAATGTTTACAAAGTTTTCTGAACTATGATGTTAGAAGTTTGCATTTACAGAGTTTGTTAAAATTTTGAGACTTCTTTCTATATAGCACAAGAGAAAAATTTAAGGGAGATTTTTTAAAAAGTTATGAGATACCAGTATGGCAACTTTGTGATGCCACATATTAAAAACTGGTTATTTTGCAACAAGATTTTCAGTGCATAGTACAGACTTGTTATTGTTTCTTCTTGTTTTTTTTTTTTTTTTTTTTTTTTTTTTTTTTTTTTTTTTTTTTTTTTTTTTTTTTTTTTTTTTTTTTTTCTGTTTGTCCTTACATTTTTCAGAACCGGGATGGAGACATAGAGAATAGCTATAGTTTGAATTTCATTAAATGAGAAAAAAATTTGGAAAGAAAACAACACATATGTAATTTTGATTTTTCAGTTCTTTACTGAAAATTATATTTTAAGTAAAAGCACATTAATAACATTTTTAATGTAGAGACATATTTGAAATAATACATGTAATTGCATATAATTATAATAAAATAATTAGTTTTGGTTAATAAAATCATGGTTAATAAAACACTTAACCTCAACATGAAATTGGTTTTAGAAAATAATAGAATTTACATGTAAATGCAGGTAAATTTTGAATAATTGTAGTGTAAATTTATGAAACATTAGGTTCTTAAAGCGTGATTGAAAGTGTTAGGTATATATGAATGAAAGCACTATTTTAGTAGCAGCCACTAGGAGGAGCAAGTAGGTGGGAATTTGAATGAATTTCTGAAGTGTAGCAGGACAGGCACCAGCATTTAATAATTTCTAGTTTCTGAAATTATATAGTATTTTTAGCAATTACAATATTTCTGAAATATAAGATATTTAATAATTTTGATAAATGTGAACAGGTTTTTTTTTAAATTTGGGATTTTAAAAACAACTTAGTTTGCTATTAGTGTTTACTTATGAGTTTTAATCTCACATTATTGTAATGAAGACCAAAGCTGTATCAACAAAGCATAGTTCTGCTGTGAGCTAAGCTGAAAATAATAGAGCTGAGCATTCTGATTCAGAAACTCAGTTTTTTTCTTTTTGTACTTGTAAATAGTTAACCTTCCTGTTTAGATTAGAAAACTATTTTTCAGCTTTTATTCCAAAATTATGAATTTGTTTTGATATATAGTAATGACTCCCTCCCTCTGTAAAGAGATCAGCAGGTTTATGGGATGTGTATGTACATTTCAAAAACAACCAAAGTTACTTTTAAAGTTAGTTTGACCTATTGCAAGTATTCTAAATAAATTAAATGAATCAGTTTTCTGTTGCTATAATAATGCTTGGAGTCTTCTTTGGGTTCAATCATTTATGATAGATCTTTTAAAAGTATAAATTTATGGTTTAAGAAGGAATAAGTAAAAAACCAGATATTTGAATGAATGAGCAAAAGATTGAAGAAGTGAATGAAGGTAAATATTGTAGAAATAAGTATCACCTAAGTGAAGTCTCCATACTATTTTTATGTTACAGAGTGGCATATTATCATATAATCTAGCATAAATACATGATTTTGGTTCTGATCTCATTATTGTGATAATTATTCTTATTAGTCTCATAATTGTGATAGAGATACATCTTAAATTTCATGATAGTTGTGTGTGGTTAATCTACAGGCTTGAAATATCTATACCTATTTTTAACCTCCTATTGATAAATGAAGCTCATGTGTATTACATCAAAAATTCTTTAAATGTTTCTCAGGTATTATAATTTTCCTGTTAAAAAGAAAATAAAATTGAAATAACTATTTTCTGCTTTATTAGGAGATAAAATTATTCTCCAGTGAATGCTTACTGTATTTTAAATCATGAGAAATGAGAGCAAGACAAGAAAGTTAAATATTTTGGCATGTTAAATAGTTTTGCACTTTATGTATTTATAGAGATAGCTTTATCTGTTACATTTTATTTTCAATTCTGTTCATGGGGGTAATGTTCGTATAAAATGCAGTTCACTTCATGCGTGTGCATATGCACACAACACATACATCCACACAGGGCTTTTATTTTACTTTTAAAAGTGTTATCACATTTAGTCCGTTGGAACAGTTTTACACTGACATGGTCCTTAAAATAGAAAAACTTCTACACTTTTGAGATGTCTGGCTTATGAAACTGCTGAATTTGTGACTTTAACATTGATAAAGGTAACAACAGGGTCTTGATTTTTACAGCTACATATTTTGTTCTTGTGTAATACTACCGTATTTCGATCTTAACTAGGATAAAAATTCATGGTTTATGATTCATAGTGTTGACATGTAACAGAGCCTGGTGAATGTGTTTAACCTTAGTTTTGAGATGCATTGCTTACATGTGTCATAAGACTGTTTGCCCTCTGATTATTCAATATGAAACTGAGTGAAAAAAATAAAAGCTTGGGAAGTTTGTAAAATTTTAGAAATATCTTGAGTTTTTACACCTTGAGTTGTTATTGTTACTAAAATAGTTTATTTGATTTATCTCTGTCCTATATACATACCCAGAGGCAGTAGCTTTTTACTACATATGAATAAGCACATTTATTACATTTATATTTAATTTTTGAGCTTATATTGCTGTTCATGCATATTTTTATATCACAGTATTTTCATATTGTTTTTGAATTTCATTTTAAAAATTTCTATTAACAATTTTAGCTTTGATCATGTAGAATCTGTTACCTAACATAAAAACTCTTTATTTTAAATAGGATAGTTTTTAGCAAGTATTTGGTATCTCTTTGTTTAAAGTTGTGTTTGTGGACACTATAACAACATGTGACTCTACCATGGTATAATGCTGTGCATAAACTCAAACTACCTTATGTGATACTATGCTAATTATTTCTGTTTAATAATCTTCTTATAGTTCAGTAGTACTTAAATTTGTTGATACATTCTTAGATTGTGTTCATTGTCTTTATTTGGAAAAAGATATGAGAGGGAGATTTCATTACTATAAGCTCTTAAGATTTTGTTTTAAAAGGACTTTGCAAAAAAAAAAACACCACCACCTCGTAATAAGAAGATCATACTTAATACTATTTAGTGTAATTTTCATTGCATTGTCTCTTGATAGCTATTTTAAAGAGTGTACTTTAATTTACTAGATAAGGATTCAGTTTGACCTAATTTGAAAGAGGATTGCTGTTTTTTATAAAGAGCTACAAAATTTTTTAAAGTTTAATTTCTCAGAGAATCTTTTAAGTACATTTTGTTACTGTTGGTCTTTTTCCTCTTACATGTCTATATTCCATAATTACTCCAAGCTACATATTTAGATGAATACAGCAGTGATAGATTGTCTTCTAAACAATGACAGATTTCAAAATAATACATTTAGAAATCTTTTGTAGTTTCAAGGGCAGTGAACTGCATGAACTTGTTTATTAAGTATTAGTACCTCTGGGGTTATAAAAAGGCAACACATTTAAATGAATATCATGCACAAGATATCGACATACCTTCCTTAGTCAGGCCATTTATGTGGAGAGGCTTATACCACTGAAAGTACTTTTGGCACGCCATCACTTCAGCAAAAAAGATGCTGTCGAACATGCGCACATCCCCCAACAGTCTGCCTCCTGCGATTGCTTTTCACAGTATCCAAAGTGTCCATCTGTCGGCTTGTCTTCGGGTTACCCTCCGTGTTCATATGGGTGCTAGTCTTCTGAGATATCTGCTTTCTTTCATTTTCTCTCTCTTGTTAGACAAAAGAGCTGTAATTGTTCGTTCTATTCCGAGCACTGTTGACTCTTTCCGACAGTTGATGCATTGAAGCTTTTTACATCTGCTGTTTTCCTGACTGGACAATGCAGTGCTGTGTTCTCTTCTCAGTATCCATATTTCTAGTAATAACACTGAGCTACAATGTAAAGCAGCAGAGCCAGAATCAAGTGCTTCGGTTGTATTGGAAAAGAATAGGATTTACCTTTCTTCTTTCATTGCTGCCTGGCAGCTGCAGGAAAGATTTTTTCCTCCGAGCAGTTTTGCTGGGGTTTTAGTCTATAATATGAAATCCACGGTTCCTCAGCTGCTGCACAGGCAGGCAGCAGTTTAAATGTGGGCTTGACAGATGCTCTCTCTGACAGAGCAGAATTTAACGTCACTGCTTGGCTGAATCCCACGTGATTGTTTGCATTCATTTTGACCAAAAAGCTAAGGTAGGAGGAAGCTTAGAGATTTTGCTTTTGTGTGATCAATACTTATATTCAGTGTAAGTGTAGGGATGAGTAAATACTCAGAAAATGGGATGATTGTGAAATGAATACTTAGGATTTTATTTTTATAGCTTTTTTCCCCCTTTTTAACTTAAGCATAGGCTTTCTAAGTATTTCTGTTGGATGGGGGCTTTCACGTTTCTTGCATGCTTTAATAGAGCATAAGTGGTAAAAGCTTGTATACATAAGTTGCTATAATTTAACCCTTTCAGTGCATCTTCCTTTTGAAGCATTGTCCCCCCTAAAATTGTCTTATTTTGCCAGGATAATATTTAAAGTGATAGACTATGCATTTTATCTATAACTTAGACTTTTCTCTTCTGTTTCCTACATTTTACATTTATCAGCTGCTATGAATCTCCTTACTATTTCATGTGGTGATATGGCTCACTTGCTTCGTGCTGTGTGATTTCTATCATTCTTGAAGGTAGTAAACTTGTTTTTAATCACTTTTTAATTAAGTATTTTAACTTTTCCCTTTAAAATTACATGTATCACAGAGTTCAATAAAATGATTTAGTGTATATAAGGGATAAAATGCACATGTATAGAATCTTATTGATGAGTACTAGGGTTTTGCTAATTATGTTTATAGTTATTCAGGATGATTTAATAATTTACCATCAAGCACTTTCCTTAAGCAGCTGATATTCTGAAATCCTTCTTAGTGGGGTTAGTCTCCTAAGCAGTTTAACATCTTGTTTCTTTTTGTTTGTAAGAAAATTGTGACAGTTTTTTCTTTTTTTTCTTGAGAGCCTTAATTATTAGTTCTTCTGATACTCCCAGGGATACTAACTCCTAGGAATTGCAATTTTGGAGCTTAAATTATGTATTTATAGTTATATATACACTTCATCTGGTCAGTCTTCCTCAGTAATGTTATTTCAAATAATAAAGATGTATATTTTCTTTTAACACTTAAAATTATTTTTGTCTTAGTATTTTTTAATTTTGCTGATGAACTATGTTTTGCAGTTTCAGGACCTCCTGTGACCTTGTTTCTTGATAATGTATGTGATTTTCCTAGAAATAGTAATAAAGAAACAAAAGTAGGAAAATTTATAAATGGGAAACTAAGGCTTTGATTTTTCTTAGCCAAGTTTGAAGGAGAGAACTAAAACCTGTGTTTCTCTGCATTTAGTTCTTTTGTTGGGGGGATTATATATTGCACTTTTAAAAAAATTTTTTATATTCCAACATGGGTTCACTATGTGGTTGAGCTCCCTAGGCTAGGCCCAAATTTGTGATCCTTCTGACTTGGAATGTTGGAATTATAATGTGTGCACCACCATATTTGTTTGGCAGTTAGTCCTATATCCACCATTACTTTTTTTTAAAAAATTAACTTTATTGGTATACTTTTGATACACATGATCACATTCATCATAGGGAATTTGTACCTGTAAACAATATATCTCAATTCTTTTTTCTCCCATTTTCTACCCTTGCTTCAACCCTCTTCCCCTTTATTTACAAAAGCTGCTTTTTGTTGTTGTTGTTAATTAGATGAGCTAGGAAACAGAATAATTTTATGAATCTTAAGTAACAGTTGTCAAAAGTAGAAGTGAGCTTCTGTACATTCATGTTTAGTAGCTATTCCTTATGTATGATTTAACTGCCAAGTGGTGGTGATCATTTATTTTTTACTCAAAGTCAGATTGTGTGCTAGCCATCTAAAGTACTATGTAAATGAGTTGTATCCTTCATGATAGTTTTGTAATACCTATTGTAAAGATGAGTAACTAGTGCCGAGTTGTTAGCCCAAATATTATTGAATTAGGGATGAGAAATAATTCAAGATGAGAATTTCAAAGCAAGATTATCTAAATTCTTGCTTTGTAGACATGGTAAACATGGTTACTGGAGAAATTGTGAGAATTTTTCCCAATGCTGGCATAGTATATTGAGGAATCACTGGTGGACTTATAAATGGATGTTTACATGTTCACTTTATCTTTTCAATAAATGCATATAAACATGAATATAGGTACGTGGTGCAGCTATTATATACTAACATTTAAATTTAGGCACAGATTATTTAATGTTGAGGATACAAAGATGATTTAGACTCATTCCCTATCCTCTCCAGGAAAGAATTTATTTTGCCAAATTTTAAAAAAATATACTTCTAATTTTAATGAACACAATAGTCATACATATTTATGAGATACAGTTTGACATTTCATACAGTGTGTAATGATCAGATCAGACTGATTGGTATTCATTACCTTTGTGAGTTCTTTGACTGGGGTCTTTCTGATGGTCTCACAGGATTTATTGTGGATCTTAATTATTGAAGGATGGGGGACAGTTAATGGGGAATCAACCAAGGGCCTCATGAATGCTACATGAGTATGTTACCACTGAGCTACACCCCTGGCTCTGGAATCTTAATTATTAAGAGATCTTTACAGATAATCTACTCATTAATGGATCTCCTTCAGTACTGGGTTGAGCCCTTGAATTACTAGTGGACCATTTTCTTCTAACTGTGTTTATATAGCAAAAAACTACTAAAAATTAACAACAAAAGATGCCTGTTACATACCTGGAATTTACTTTAAACTTGTAGGTAC
This sequence comes from Dolichotis patagonum, assembly GCA_004027295.1. Lineage (NCBI taxonomy): Eukaryota > Metazoa > Chordata > Mammalia > Rodentia > Caviidae > Dolichotis > Dolichotis patagonum. The sequence continues at coordinate 58,048 of PVJX010001594.1, read as the reverse complement.
ACCTGGCAAGCTATTTCTTAAATTTAAGATGCGCCAATTAAGAACTTTACAAAAATAGCAGATGTGAGATAAAAGTTCAGTTGGTTTTTCTAGCAACTGACATGTTTGCAGTCAAGAGTAGTAAAAATCTCCAATGACCAAGTTTGTACAAATTCTTCCTTTACTTTCTTTTAGTATCTGGATTCTGGGTTAAACTAACTCAGAAATGTGGACTTGCTTTGTTTCCAATGCTTTATAGTCCCCCGTTTGTAACTTTTGGAACAGTAATGTTTATTTTGTGCCTTACATTTCAGAAATGTTTAACCTTGTTTCACTTATACAGGGGGTTACAGTTAAGAGTTTGCCATAGATGTTGGAGGAGACTTGGGACTTGGACTTCTCAGCAACACTGAAAATGTTAGGACTTTGGCAACTGTTGGAGATGGACTAAATGTCTTTTGTATAAAGGTTGTACATGAGTCTTTGGAGGCCAGGGGTGGAATGTCATGTTTTATGTCAGTGGCCCCCAGGCCTCATGTATTTGCATTGTGCATTTGTGATTGGTTCATTGTCTAGTGCTTGGATTGGTGGTGTCAGTGCTACACCGGCCTAGGGATGGAGCCAGAATGCAATGTAAAGGCAGGAAGAAGTTGTGTTTTTCTCTTGCCGGTTTCTACCTTGCTGTTTGCAGCCGCCATGAACTGCAGCCCTGTCATGCCACCCTGCCCTGGAGCCAACTAAGTATGGACTGAAACCTCCAAAAACTAAGAAATAAACCTTTCCTTTCCCAACTTTGGGCATCAGGTATTTTGTCTCAGCGATGAGTAAAAAGTAACTAAGACAGTCATTCAGCAGTCTTGCATAGTAATATCTACTGGCCTTATGACTATTTGATTATTTTGAAATTAGATAGTTTTTTTTAAGTACATGAGAGATTTGAGGAAAATGCCTACATATTTTGGTTATTTAATGTAAATAGTATGTGTTTTTTAAAAAGAAGTGTGTATTAAAGGTTTAAAATTTTCATCTGAAGTCCATAGGTGATGTATGAACTAGTTTTAGTTTTTTTTGAACTCACAAACAAAGCAAGAGTTAGCCTGATTGCAAATTAGCAATCTCAGCATGACCACAAGTGTCAGTGTTTGCCTGCATTATTTTTTTCTTCAGTTTTCACCAAGTTATGGAGCAGATACTCAGGTTGCTTAAGAATTTCTTTTGACTTGAAGGCACAGCTAAGTTTATGTGTCTTTTTCAGAATGTTCATAAACATTTGTATCTTTTTCAGTTCATACAAACTATTAAGGATCCCAAGGAAAAATGTAAGCGTTTAAGGAAAAATGTAAACGTTTAAAACCAGCCATTGCTTGGCACGGTGGCACACTCCTATAACCCTAGCACTCTGGAGGCTGAGATAGGAGAATTGCTGCCAGTTCAAGGCTAGCCTGGGCCAAGTACTGAGTTCAAGGTCACCCTGAACTACGTGGCAAGACTGTTTCAAAACAACAACAACAATGACAACAACAGTGAAAACAGCTGTAATTGGGCAAATACTTTATTGTGTTTGTAACTTCTTGGTTTCTCAGTAACCTCATTTTAGTTAGGAATACTCTTGGCCAGAGTTGTAGCTCTCAGTAGGGGCAGTACTGGAGCAATCAATATTGCTTGCTCTGAGACAGCGTTATAGGGATTTATTTAGTAAAGGGGTCAGAGCAGGTAATAGTGATATGTGGAACAGTCCTTATAAACAAGAGAGTTTGCTCTTAGGACTTCTGGTTGTCCCATTGGGTATCTTCATGGATGAAGGATCTTTTTTAATAATTAATGAGCTTAAAACATTGTTGAAATGTACAATATGTTTTGCAAAGTTTTAATATGCACTGAATTTTCTAGGATTGTAACTATAGATATATCACTGGAAACTCATTTTACATTGTACTGAACTCTGCCATTGTATTTCAAAAATTCATGTTGTCTGTGGCAGTGATAATTATAATTGAATCATCAATACAGTAAAACATTCTGGGTATTTGTAAGTGTATTCACTATGATTTTATGTATAGGTATTAGCATCTGATCAATGATTGTCTGGTGTAGTCATGTCTGAGATACACATATTGAAATATATTTTTATTTGTAAATGTCTTTGAAAATGTTTTGTAATATGGTAGTGTGTTGAATTTCTAAAAAAATATATGGATAGGTTGGTTATATAAACATTTCCTTTCAGGCCAGTATGAATTATTTTGTATGTAAAGAAGATGTGTTGATTTTTTTTCCTTTAGTTTTTATTTATTTTTAAATTGTATTATTCTTTAGGATGTGTTAACTTTGATACAGCTGGAAAGCACACTGGGTCAGCATCTTTGAATAAGTTATTTCAGGTACCTTACAGTCTATTCTCTGCAAACCCGACAACATGTTTCTGATATTTAAAATATCAGTTCCTAACAAAGTGTATATTTGGGTAGGTATAAAATATTAAAACTTAAAAACTCTTGTTAATCTTCTGGAAGAAGCATAGTTGTCCAAATATAGTATCAGACAGTATTTATTAAAATAGCTGTAGTAGACAAAGAAATCCAGTGTTGAGGAGTATTTTTCCCAAATGACATTTTGAAGAAGGGAGCAATTAGCTATACTTGATTTTAAGTTTATGTGGCTATCTTCATTATGACTGATTATAGTCTGATTGGAAATAGGGACTTTAGCTAAGCAGAAAAAGCCATGCCAAAGTTATAGCATAATGAAAGGGTGATGTTTGACTTTATGAATTTGTTTTTCCCTTTTTTTGTGTCAGGTTGTTAGAGGCCATATCAGGAGATCACTTACACTGAGTTTGTACATTAAACATCTTTTATATGCCATGTGCAAGAGAGTGTGAGATAAATCATTAGATTCCTTTCAAGGAACTTACAGCTTTCATGGATGCAGAAATCTTTATAAAGATAGACAAACTGAAAATAAATGTTGCATAGTTACATAATTTTCTTCATGTGTAAATGTTATATGCAGTCATTATAGTATCGCTCAGTTTCATTGACTTTTGCCTTTTCAGTTAGTCTTTGTTTTTTATATTATATATATATTTTAAAAAATATTTTTTACTTTTAAATTCTCATATAGTTCTAATGTTTCTAAGAATACCTGTTAAAAAATAAGATGAGGTCTTGGAGGTTGTATAGTTACTAAATTTTGGTGAGCCAAAATATGAGCATTTTTATATTTTTGTTTATCCAACATTTTTATTTCCTTGATGATTTAATACTTAACATTGGATATTTCTTTTTATTATTTCCTTATAGTTGACTTTAACTGCTGTTTCTTTCTGCCTTTTCAGTATTTAATTTATTAGAATTTATAATGTTTGATTTCAGTTGGCTATCTCTGATTTTGGATTTTTTTATTTTTTTGCGTGTGTGCTCATGTACTTTGTATCTTTCTGTATGTGTTTTCTAGTAGGCAAGCATACACTTTCTGTTTTGGTATAATTTTAATCATTTTAAGTGATAAAATACTGTTTTCGTTTAGAGTTTACAGTATTACTAGTCTGCTGTCCACCTCATGCCAGTAATTATGATTCTGTTTCTCAGAACAGCCAGATTAACACCTATTTTGAAACATCCTCTTTGATACAGGGAGAGCTGGTAGAGGAATATTATGTTTTTATTTAACATGGAAAAAATATTAAACTTATGTCACTATTGCATTATGCCATTTTCTTTGAAGAAACCCATTAATACGCCTTTAGATTTAGTAGCATTTATGTTACTTATATTAATGTCTGTTTCTAACAAAAAAGTTACTATTTATATTACAATAATGGAATTTCAGAGCATAATTGATCTTTGAGGTCATTTAAAAACCTTTTTTTCCCCTTCATTTTATAAATAGATGACTTACGATGCTGAGAGATTAGTTTCTTAAAAGAATGTACTTTAATGTGGCAAAAGTCAAAGCTAAAATCCAGATCTCAAGACTTCTCAATCAAGTTTTTTCTCACTGGCTTAAAACTGTTGTGGTTATATCAGTGTATTTGTTTCTTTAATTATTGGTGTCATAGCTACACAGATGATTCTGTGCACCATTTACCCAACCCATGCCTGTAATGCAGTCAGTTCAAGTGAAGAATGATAGTTGTATTGGTCAGCTTTCTCATACGTGGGACACAATGCCTGACATATAAAACTTAAAGGGGAAAATGGTGTATTTGGCTCACTGTTTCCTTCCATTATTAGCTGGCACCAAGGCAGGAGCATCATGGTGGAAGACCATGGCAGAGTAAAGCATTATGTCATGGTGGCATGAAAGTAGAATACAAACAAAAAGTGCCAGCCAGCAATACACCCTCTAAAGGAACCCTCACCCCCATAAGCAACTTCCAACTGCTCCAATTCTTAACAGCACATTGAGCATCTCCGTGATGCAGACTCTTCAGGAGTCTTTCAGTCTAGTGAAGTGGATAATTAAGGTTAATTGGCACAATAGTGCTTTATTAACCTCATTGAGACATACAAAATAATTGTTCATTTGTGTCATGAGATTTTTTTTCCCAATATTGAAGAGTACTCATTTTAAAGATTTTATAGTCTTTTCACTCTTTCAGTCCAGATTTTAATTTCTGCACTAGTGTAGGTTTTCCAGAGAAAAAAGAGCCAGTAGGACCTGTTCCTATACTTATTATTTATGTAAAACCATTTTTATATCTATACATGAATTTGTTATGTTATTATTAGTATATTAGATTTAAGTTGACTGGAAAAATTAACCTAGTTAAAAATCAAGATTTCTGTTTCTTTTAGGCAAATTAGGATTGCAGTAGTGAGAGAATAGGTTCAAGCAACCTTGAAAATTTACTTTGTGATTGTACAAAATGTCAGTTGTATTGATAGTTTTAAACTACAAAATAGTTGGTAATTGTATCATTTATTTGGAATATGATTGATGTTGGCAAAAGTCAAGATGTCTTCTATGAAAGGAATTGGGCAAGGTCTCAGTCAGGTCTTTTGTGCAGAAAGTCACAGATATTAACAGTTTTCATCTGCATGTGAACTAGTCTGCAGCTGGTTGACAGTACAGGTTTACACGTGTCTGAGATCTGATTAACAATGGCCTCCTTCCTTCATTTTAATATTGATAAAGGTCTGGAACAATGCTACTCCATTGTGATTTTTTTCCCCTGAAAGTTACATGTGGAATAACTTAGAGTAGACTAGAAGTGGTTCTGTATGTGTGTGAATTTTGGAATATTTGCATACATAGTACATAATGGGATGCACACATCTTACTGCAAGCTAGAGGAAGTGTACACCTGACTTAGTGACACGAGTAAAAGCTGTCCTAGAATGTCAAGCATTTTAGAATGTGTTTTGTGGCCTGTATAGATAAGATTTTTCACAATTCCCTTATACTTTTATAAAGTTTATTTTTTTTATACTTCTTTCTCTTTTTGTTATACTTCTTTCACATTCATTGTTGAACCAGTTTAATTTTTAGCCAAGAAACAATTCTAAGTGATGAATGGAAAACTTACAGGAATTTAGGTTTTTAATCAATGACTATCATGCTTGCTAATGTTACTCATTAGGACTGTGTATTCTGTCCAGTGTTCTCTGTAACTGTAAAGAAAATGAATGGTACCTTCCCAGCTTAAAATTATAATTACTATATGAGTAATTTGTGAATTTTTTTTCTTTCATTGAGATTAAAATACTCTGATCTTTTGTATTTTGGTAGCAGAAAGCCAGGGATGTAAGTTAAAACAGAAAAAATAAATACTTGCAATGTCACTAGAATATTTCTTAGAATTTAAGATTGAGAAGTGTACATGACATTTAAAAGAACATAGTGAGAAATTGGTTAACTGTCAGGAGTAAAAGGAAGGTTTTTTTTTTCCTTCCTTGCCTTCGTGATTACTTCCCACGTTTTCTGCTTCTGCACACCAGCTTTCTTGCCTTTTGTGTAAATAGCTATCCTCGAAGCCAGCAGGGCTTCATATAACTGTGGTTCAGAGTACATATCATATCTCAGTATGAATTTCAAACTTTGAGAGAGAGAAGCAAACTTTGTTATGATTGGTCCTTCCAGGTAGGGTCTAGCACTTAGGAGAAAAGAACAGAGAAACTAGTACTTTGAGTAAATCACTAAAGGAGTTACTTCAATTTATAATAGAACTTTGCTTATTCTTTTAAGCATATTATGGGCTAATTCTTTTTTTCTTTTCTTTTTTAATGATAAAATATATATAACTTTTACCTTTTTAACCATGTTTAAGTATACAATTCAGGGGCATAAATTACATTCATTGTGTTGTGCAACTGTCACTGTTAACCCATTTCTAGAACTTTTTCATCATTCTAAGTTGACAGTGCATACCTGCTAACCAGTAACTCTATACTCCCTCCTGCCTCACAGCCCCAGTAACCACTTGAGTTTGGCTATTCTGGTACATCGTATTAGTGGAACCCTAAAATACTTGGCTGTGTCTAGCTTGCCTCTGTAGCAGGGTTTTCAGTGCTCATTGACGGTGTGGTATATTTCAAAATTTCATTACATTGTTTGTACGTATCTAATTTTGTTTATCCATTCATTTTTGACACTTGAGTTGTTTCTACATCTCTGAATAATGCTGCTATAAACTACATCTGTTTAAATCTCAGTTTTCAGTTCTTTTAGGTCTGTAATTAAAAGCCGAATTGCTGAGTCATATGGCTTTAGGTTTAATTTTTGAGCTACTGTTCTGCCATACTTTTTCACAGTAGTTGCACCATATTACATTCTTAACAGCCATGAACAAGAGTTGCATTTTCTCCATATTCTCATCATTTTTTATTGTCACTTTACTGTTGTTGTTTGTTCTGTTACTGAGTTTTGACAGTAGCCATCCTAATCATTTAGACATAGCATTTCATAATTTTTAACTTGCATTTCCCTAAAGATTAGTGATTCTGAACATATTTTCTCTGGAGAAATTCAATATGGGTTGTCTTTTTCACTGTCTGATAGTGTCCTTTTTTAATGCACAAAAACTTAATTTTGATAATATGTAATCTATTTTTCCTTTCAGTTGACTGTGTTTTTGGTTCATATCCAAGAAATTAATGCCATGTCTAATGTCAATTTATATAGTTTTAGCTCCTAAATTTGGACCTTTGATCCAGTTTGAGTTTTTAGTACGTGATTTCAGTTAATAGTCCAACTTCATTCTTTTAAATAGCAGCATCCAGTTTCTCCAGCATCACTTACTGGAAAACCTGAGTTTTCCTTATTAAACGGTTGTGGCACTCTTACCAAAAATCAGTTGGCCATATATGTGTTTTTTCTGTGTTTTTCTTCTGTTCCATTGGTTAATACACATATTTTTATGCTGGTGCCACACTGGTTTGAGTAACAGAAGCATTTTAGTAGGTTTTGAAGTCTAGACATTTGAGTCTTCCAACTTTGATTTTATTTTGTTATGAAGTTTAGTTATTTGGAATCCTTTGAGATTTCATGTAAACGTTAGATGGATTTTTCTGTTTCTGAAGAAACATTGAGATTTTGATAGGAATTGCAGTGACTCTGTAGGTCACTTCCAGAAGTACATATGGAAGTCTTAGCAATCCAAATTCTCTTAGTCCAGAAACACAGACATCTTTTTATTTGTTTATCTTTTTTGAACAGTATTTTATAGATTTCATCATGTAAGATTTTGCTTCCTAGGTTGTTTGTTCCTGAGCATTTTATTCTTTTTAAAGGTGTTTTCTTAATTTTTGCATGTTGATTTTTAGATCCTGAAACATTGCTGAATTTATTTATTGTAACTTTGTGCAGGTGTAGAATCTGTAGTTTTCTTCATATAAATCTTGTTTTCTGAGAACAGATAGGATTTTACTTCTTCCTTTCCAGTTTGGATTCCTTCTTCTCCATGTTTTTTTTTTTAAAAGAGAAAAAGAAAACACAGAAAAGAAAAACAAAAGAGACAGACAACAACTACAAGAACAACAAAAAGCCCAAAACAATAACAGTACAGGCTTTCAAAACAAGATGATAGAAATTAAACAGTGGTTATGTTGCATAGTGTTAGCTTCAGAAGTGTTGCTTAGATTGTTGGATATAGACATGCAAAGCTGATCAAATTATATGAGTATTAACTGTATGTTTCCAAGAACTAATAAAATTAGTAGTATAATCATCTTTATATCTTTTCCTTTTCCCATCTTTGTTTTCTCCTTTCCCCTATTGCAGTTATTTTTCCCCTCTGAGCAGTTTCTTACCCTTTCACAATATCTATTGCAGATTTTGGATTGTATTTACTCTTTCAGTTTCTTACACTGAAGAGACAGTATGGTATTTGTGCATGTAAGCCTGGTTTATTTCACTTATAATTATGATCTCAAGTCTGGCTGCGGCCTTCTTTTTTTTTTTTTTGATACCAGTGATTGAACTCATGACCTCATGCTTGCCAGGCAGGCGCTTATGCCACTGAGCTAAGTCCCCAGCATGCCTTCCTTTTTTCTGTTTCTTTCCTAACTCTTCTGTCTAGAACTTCTGATACTATGTTTTTTAAAAATCTGATTTTATTGATACATTTTAGCCATACATAATGATCACATTCATCATAGAGAATTTGTACCTGTACATGATATAACTTGATTTTTCCATTTCCCTCCTCCCTTTTCCCTCTATCTCTCCCCATTTACAAGAGCTTTTTTGCATTTTTCCATCTTTTCTCATTTAAAAAAAAAAATCTTCCCTTTCTCCCTTTCTGCCTGTCTCCTCCTCGTTTGAATGTTTTTCTGTTTTAAAACACCTATTATACATTTTGGTGCTTATACTTTCATTCTCACAATAGAGAAACAATGTGTTATTTACACACGTGTCTGATTTATTTCACTGAAGAATATGGTCTCTGATACTATGTTGAATAATAGTGGCAAAAGTGGGTATTTTTTTTTCTTGGTCGGAGGAAAAAGGTTTTTCATCACTCAGTATTTTAGCTATGGGTTTTTCATACACAACCTTTTTATGTTGAAGACATTATCTTTTGTCCCTGGATTGTAAGGTGGTTTATTATTTTTTTAAAGTTAATCATTCAAGGCTGTTAAATTTTTTTGCATCAATTTATATAGTCATGAAGGATTTTTCCCCTCTAATTTATTAGTGTGTTATGTTATGTTACATTGACTGTTTTCATGTGTTGAAATATGTGTGTATTCCCAGAATAAATCTTTTGTCATGGTATATGATACTTTTAATATGCTGCTGAATTTAGTTTGTTCTTTGCTTATTCATATACAAAGAACATTTCTTTATAGAAAGATAGTTTAACAGTTACTAATCTCATTTTGTTATGGGCACTGAATGGAAACACACACAAATACATACAGATGTATGTACTTAGAGATGTAATATATATTGTCATTAATCCCCCTTAAAATATTTCACTTTTCTTCAAACACACTGACCCTAGCTTTCTTGCCACTTTATGAAGCAGTTCTGGAAGTCCTTCTTTTGAATGTGTCTTTACAAGATGTGATCAAAAATACAGTGAATGCCATTCCATGAAGAAGCGGGCTGGTAAAAATATGCGTGTCTTGACCCACTTTGTTCACAGGATATGGCACCATGCCACGTCTGGCTCTTTCCCAAAGTAAAAATGACTGTGAAATAGAAACATTTTGAATGGGTTTGGGATATCAAGGCAGCCATGATGGGCAGCATTAACTAAAGACAGTCATAAAAGAGAACTTTCACCACTGCTTCAGAAGGTGGCAAGAACAATGGGATAATTGTGTTAAAAGTGAGGAGTGGAGTATTTTTGAGGGTCACTAACGGCAGTGTGTCTTCTACAATAATAATTTTTAAAAGTTTAGACTATAATTTTGTTATACCTCATTCATATATATACACATACTACATTTATAATTTATTGATTTATTCTCCATTAGATTATAGTGCTCTCAAGAGCAGGATCAACCTTCATTTTGTTTATACTTTGCATTCGTAGTCTCATGTTTGGCACTGGTATATTCTTGAAAAATGTATGTGGAATGAATGTTTAATTCTCTTGATAATCCTGTCGACCCTTGCTTTTTCATTGCCACGAATTAGTCTTATATTGTTTCTCTTTGCATCATCTTATAGCTGTTGAATTGTTTCCTGGTTCCTTGTTATTTTTAAGAGATCTTTTCTTTCGTGATCATAAGCTTCCATCCTGTCTTCAAGGTCTAAGAGTGTCTTCAGCTTCATTCAAGTGGTTTTGCCAGCTTTCAATGGAATTTTTAATTTCCTGAATATACCTCTGAATCTGTTTCATGCATTCTAATTCTGTTTTGTTCATTCAAGGTTTCCATCATTTTCTTATGTTCCTCTATTTATCTTGATCTTTAGATACACTCAGCATTTCTTTTATAATGTTTGTCATTTCTTTTTTTACTTGAGAGATTATTTCTGATCTGATGTCCTCTGTAGCTTCAGAGTTGTTTCTTTACTTCAGTTGCTATCATTTTAGATAGCAGAAAGTTCAGTTGTGTGGTTTTCCACTGTCTTCACTTCACAGGGTTCTCAGTGGGCTGGAGGACTGAGCCTGCATCTTGCTCTTTTGTTTTGTAATTTTCCTCTGGGACTCATGTGGCTGACCAGGCACCCTCCTGGTGGATTCTATTGGTATGCTGTGCTGGGCAGAGATTCAATCCTCAGATATCCCTGTGGCTAGCCAGGGTACACCCCTGAACTGTGGCACTGGAGCCTTGTGCTCTGTGACTTGTGAGGCTGGCTGTGTGTTCCCCTGATGGATTGTACTGGGTTGCACTGAGACACTGGACTAGGCAGAGCTTAGATCCTCCGTGTAGCTAGGAAGGATGCACACCTGGAGTGTGGCATTGGGGCCTTGCACCTGGCTGGGTGGTATACACAGCCTCTGGGACCCACTCAGGTTGCTAGCTGAGACGCATCCCCAGAGTCTGTTGTTGGGGCCTTGTGCCTGGCTGGGTGGAGTTCAGAACCTCTGGGACCCTGGTGATTAGTAGGGATGTACCTCCCCTTCCCCCCAGTGTGGTGCTTGGCCTTGTGCCTGGCTAGGTGGAGTTCAGAACCTCTGGGATCCAGGCAGTTAGCCTGTATGTGCCTCCAGAGTGTGGTGCCGCGGGGCTTGCGCCTGGCTGCAAGGAGTTCAAAGCCTCTGGACCCACGCGGCTAACCTGGGCGCGCCTTGAGTGTATGGTGCCAGAGGCTTGCCCCTGGCTGGGCAGCATTCTAAACCTGGGATGCACCCCTGAACTATGGCACTGGGGCCTTGTGCTCCTATGGGCAGAGCTCAAATTCTCCAGGACCCCCTGGTCACTCCCTGATGGGTGGCCCTGGGGCTCAGGGCTGGGCTGGGTTCAGTACCTTTGTATCCTATGAGACTGTTTGGGTGTTCTCCTGATGAGTTGCGCTGGGACACTGGGCTGGGCAGAGCTCGGATCCTTCGTGCAGCTAGCAAGAACGCACCCCCAGAGTGTGGTACTGGGGCCTTGCACCTTGCTGGGTGGAGTTCTGAACCTCCAGGACCCAAGTGGCTACCCCGGACACGCTCCCAGAGTGTGGTACCACTGGGGCCTTGCGCCTGGCTGCAAGGAGTTCAGAGCCACTGGACCGCGCATCTAGCCTGGGTGCACCTTGGGTGTATGGTGCCAGAGCCTTGCTCCTGGCTGGGCAGGGATGCACCCTTGCCCTATGGCACTGGGATCATGTGCTCTGATGGGCAGAGCTCAAGTTCTCCAGGACCACTCCTCTGTGCAGCTAGCAAGGACACACCCCTGGAGTGTGGCACCAGGGACTTGAACCTCACCAGTTGGAGTTCAAAACCTCCAGGACCCAGGCAGCTAACCTGTATGTGCCCTGGAGTGTGATGCCACTGGGGCCTTGTGCCTGGCTACGAGAATTTCAGAGCCACTGGACCACGTAGCTAGCCTAGGCCCACATCTGGTGTGTTGCCTAGTCCTGTGTGGTAGTTATTTTCTGTCATTTTTATTGGACAGATAAAAGCAGTCTAGGTATTGTAATAGTGCTGAATCATGACTGAAAGGCAAAAGGATCTGTCCTAGTCAGTGTGTATTGATTACCTGGGAACTAGTCATTAGAAGCATAATAGATAGTCCCCTGCTCCAAGTCGCTCACAGAAGGGTTGTGGGAAACAGACAAGTGAATAATTATATGGCAGAATGAGGTGGTACAGTCTGAATGTCTACCAAAAGTCATCTGTTAAAATTTAGTCTTCTCTGTTGGTATTAAAAGTGTGCCTTTGGGGAAATGATTTTGTCGTCTACCTTTGTGAATGGATTTGTGCCTTACAAAACGTCTGTGAGTAGGTAGCTCAGTTTTATTTTTACCTATCTTCCTTCTATCATATGAGGATATAATGACCATTCCTTGTGGAAGGGGTACCATCTTGGAATCAGAGAGCCACTCTTTAACCAGATAGCAAATGATGGTGTCTGCATCTGGACTTTCAGCATTTGGAACTGTGAGAAATAAATTTCTCTCATTTATCAGTTACCCAGTATGTGGTATTTTGTTTATGAAAGGAAAGAAAATGAAACGAAGATTGCCAAGTTAAGTCATCAGAGCAAAGGAAATGAGTTATAGTAGTTTAGGAGCATAGACTTTGGAATCTAAAAGACTTGGATTTGTTATGCTGCTTAACTTCCTGTGTGGCTTGTGACAAGTTATTTGGTTGTTTAGCTTAACATTTTTAATCTATAAAATGGGTATAACATCTACTTTTACAAGTTGGTTTTGCTATTATTAGGTGACGAGTGAGAACATGACCAGGAATTTAAGTAGACTTATCTGAAAAGAGTTGCTGGAAGTAGGAAAGAAAAGAGATGGTTATTTTTTAGTTTAAAATTCCAGAACCTTTTATCTGCATGTTTAAAGGGTGAGAAATCCTATGCCTTATGTTAACCATTGTTTGCATTAAGAAATACTGAGTACATATGTGTGTGGGTTTTTTTTTTTCTCCTTTTCCTTCCCGTTTTTGGTCTTTTTGAGCCAGAGTCTCACTGTACAGTTCAGGCTGGCCTTCAGCTCACTTTGTAGCCAGGCTGGCCTTGACCTTTCAGCAATCTTTGTGCCTCAGCCTCCAGGTGCTGGGATGACAGGCATGAGCACCATGCCTGGCTTTGCCTCTGGGTTTTGACAAGGTTTTAAGAAGCAGTTTTGTTTACTATTTCAGTTGAAGTGATTTGCTTCGGAAATCTTTTGGGTGTTTTATCCTCATTGTAATTTGCCCCCTCCCCATTGTTGCTGTTTCCCTTTCCTATAGTCATTTTTTCCCAAATAATTTTAAAGAGTTAATTTATATAATGTAACATTTATATGCTTATTTTCATATCTTACTATTTGAGAATTCTAATGATCAAATCCAGATTTCATAAGGATAACTTTATTTTATAAACACATAGAAGAGCACAATTTGCATTTATTTAACTCTAAAATGTGATTTTTTTCCCTCTCAAAAATACAACAGCCAGAAATGTAGAATATAAAATACTATAATCTATTTGTATCCTGTATGTTTTCTTCATAGGAATTTTTAGTATTTTACTTTCATGTAAATAGAACTTTCGAAAAAATACAGTATAGTATATTATTCATACTGACACTTGCTCTAAATATTTTTTCCTAGAATGTTAGATGTTTTCCCTAAACAGCAGCAAATACTAGTACTCTTACTTCCCAGTACTAGAAGATCTTAGATTATCTAATTTTCTAAGATAAAGTGGTCAGAATTACTTGTAAATGGCATATTTTGTTGTCTTTTTATGCTTGGAAACATGATTCTGACACTGTTTTTACCCATTGTAATTCAGTTACTTCATGATCAGAAATGCCTTAAGTCTCTGTAAAATTATAATGCTTTTAACTTTTCAAGAGAAACCAAGTTTTCCTCTTCAGTTAGCACAACTTACCAGTTTTTTGGTTTGTTTTTGTGCTGATTCCTCTCTTTTCCCAAATTGTTAGTATTTTTCACCCAATCCAAGTATCTTTAAAAATATAGAACCTGTCAGTCTGTTTCATATTATTGCCAAATTACTATTCCTATTAATACATGCCAGATACACTGCTGTGTAGCTTTTGATAAATACTTCACCTTTGCTGCTGCTTCTTTAGAGGGTGATGGAATTGGATTACATGATTTCTGAGGTTCCTTAGTTAATGATACTTTTATTTTAAACTAATGGAGTCAGAGTAGAATGTGCTTTTAGCTCTTGTTGTTGGCTTAACCACTTACCAATCCAATTATTTAAATACAGGATGACGAGAAATTGCATATTTTTTGGTTACTTTTTGTAAGATAACAGGAAATACAAAAACAACAATTTTATCAAATTTATTCAGTACAAGGATCAACTGTTTGAAATGATACCTGCTCAAGCAACATTTGGAATAGTCAATATACAAACAAACATGCTGTCTGAGTGACGCTCAGGGTAAACTCTCAGGTAGGTAAGGAGTTCTAGAAATGGCCATAGACCAATTGCATGATAGTGAAAATCCTCCCGATTTTCTTTCCAGAAGTTAACAGTCTATTGTGTCATAGCTTTATAACTTTGATGTGTATATATTAGCTAAAAAATGAATGAAAGTTATACTATAATGACTTTCACAACTCAAAATTTTCACAAATCCAAGAAGACATCATATAAAACTCTTCTTTGCAGCTGACAGAAGTTCCGCTCAACTGATTGAGCCTAACAGATATATTTGGGATGTGTACAGTGGTGCGAAGGGGAACTTTAATGGCTTCTATAGTGAATAGTGGGTAAAGGTAATGCAGACCTTGCAGGCCATTAGAACTAGACAGTAGATATTGTAAGGGGAGGTTGTATTTGTCCTCTGTCATTGCATTTTATCTTTATTCTCTCCTGCTCATGGATTTTCTCTATTAGTCATAGGACATGGTCGTCAATGATTCCATACTTACATTCTAGTTCATCTTGGGGCTAGAGATCTTACCAACCAGCTCAATAAAAAAATAATCCAAGGGAAGGACTCCTGATCAACCCACTCTAGCATATTAACCTTCCCCAATGATCAGGAGGATAAAACATTGCAGAAAAGAGTGAGTGATTGGATCATCAAGCAAAGATTGTTTGATGATCCAAACAGAAAACACCCACTATTGGTACATGAAGGGATCAAATTTTGAACTTATTCAAAACCAGACAAAAA
The DNA here is from genome assembly GCA_004027295.1 of Dolichotis patagonum. Lineage (NCBI taxonomy): Eukaryota > Metazoa > Chordata > Mammalia > Rodentia > Caviidae > Dolichotis > Dolichotis patagonum. Next base: position 42,874 of record PVJX010001594.1, on the reverse strand, counting down.
TTCCTATGGTTTATTTGTAATGGGATATTTTTCTTCGTATTATTTATATTTATTTGTTCATGCTTTTTGCCTGACCTATGTGGTAAAGGCCATATTCGTTGTTCATATAGGTGTAGTTCATTAGTCAGTGGAATCAATCTTCGTTTGGGTATTTCAGTTCATTCAACCAAATGTTATTTGATGTGGTAATTTTGAACTTAATTCACTGTGTTCTATGAGAATAACAGCTTTGATTTGGAACCAATCCGCATTATAGTCAAATGTGGGTAGAAGATACCTGTCTTCTTGATCTTTTTGTCTCAGTTCTTTTAATTTTCCACTTTTTGTCTATTTGTACCACATCCTCATAAGTCAGTAGTCCATATGAAAATAGAAGTAATATTGTTTATTATTGTTATTTTGTTATACAGAGTCTAGTTTATTTCTCTTTATGTAGAATGCTAACATTTCTTTGATTTACATATAGTGATTACCCTCTGGCTTCTGATTTTTCAAAAACTAGATTCAGTTTAGTTCAGTCAACATTTGTTGAGTGCCTACACTGTGCTCTAAGCACTGAGATTACAAAGAATAAAAATGGTTCCTCCAACATAAATTTAGAGACAAATATAATTAGGAAATTTCTCACCTTATAATGATATTATTTAATATTTATCGCCTTTATAATGACTCACCTTGCTTTGCATTCAAAGTTTTGCTTGAATGTAAGTTACTTGAGAAAGATGGTCCTCTTCAAAGACCCCCTCAACCCCCCATTGCCGAGGCTATTGTTTCTTCCAGTAAAGAATGGTTTCCCATGCTAAGCATACCACAGCATTAAAAATGGAAGTATTTTCTCTCTTGGTATTGGTCTTATAGTCATTTACTTAAAAAAAAAAAAATGTCATGAGCTAGGCATGGTGGCAGATGCCTGTTGTAACCCCAGCTATTCATAGGGTTGGGGGCCAGATTACAAATTTGAGACTAGCCTGGGTGAATTAAAAAGACCCTGTTTCACAATAAAGTTTTTTATTTTTTTAAAAAATGGACTGGTTGTACCTTAGTGCTAGAGTTCTTGGTTAGGATGTGAAAGGCCCTAGGTTCAGTATTCAGTGCTTAGAGGGAAACATGCTGTAGTGCTACCTGGTATGCCAGATTGTTTTACTGTGTAAAATCTCAAATATTAAAGAGAAGGTAGTGCCTTTAAACAATATTGGCAATATTTCTTAGAAAGTATATTGTTATGCTAATGGTGATTTCTATTACAGATTTATGTAACTTGTCCTGTAGTTTGTATAATTTCCTTCTGTTGAGTACAACTAAAAAATCTCCATTAACTAATAGCTATGAAAGTTACATTTGCAGCTTCCTATAAAGAAAAAATATGTTATGAAAAGTTAGTGTGAATATGATTGAAACGATTGCTCTAAAGAAAGATATCTTAAGTACCTTAATCATCTCAGAGGCATCTTCAACACAGTATATTTCCTTGTACATATTGTGTGTGTAGTTGAAATTTGTTTAGTTTTTAAGATACTGTTATTTGCACATAATTCAAATATAACAAATCTTGTTTTTATCATTGTATTTTTTCTCTCAATATTTTAAAGATATTTAATTATTTAGATTTTCAAAATCCTCTCCAAAATAATACTGTTTACATCTTTCTAACATGAGATTACATATTACTTATTCATTTTGAGACTGTTGAGAAAAGATTTTAAAACAGGTAATGATGTATCTGATAGTATTAAAATATCAACATTAGGCAAATCATTAAAATATTATGTTTACAGTAACTATTCTATAGTAATAATTTAAATTTTGTATTTTAAAAACAAAACCACAAAAGACATAGAATTTCATAACAAAATAAATTAACACTAGTTAATATTGCACTTTGTTATAATTTAAATTCTAGTATCTATTACTGTTTGTCACGATTAACAGCATAAAAGATAAAGGGGATTGTTGGTGTTTTTGTGTGTTTTTCAGTGCCTTGGGGTTGAACCTAGGGCCTTTCTGCTGAGCTACATCCTTCTTATGTTTTTGAGACAGGACTCACTAAGTTACTGTGTTGCTCAGGCTGGACTTTTGATCCTTCTGCTTCAGCCTGTGTCACCACACCTGGATAAGAGTTTTTGTTTCGAGTTGTTATGTTGTTGTTGGATGTTTGGTTGGTTGGTTGGTTGGTTTGGTGTTTTTAACTTTCAGGATTTGATGGAGTGACTAGTTGAATGACAAAAAAAAATGAGTGACTTCTTTGTGACAATTAAAGTGCCTAATGATTATGAAGATGAACCTTGATGTTGTATATCACTTTTTATTCTTTTAAAGGAAGGTGCATCTGCTCGTAAGACTCAGACTCCTGCAGCACAGCCAGTACCCAGACCAGGTAAAGATATAAAACTCCCCTCCCTCAATGTTTTTATGTTTAATATTCCTTAAGAAACTCAAGTTTACTTCAAATACATTGAAAAGTAATTTTTTAAAAAAAATTGAGTAAATATTACTTAAGTCGATCTCAAAACAGTGATGTACAAACTGCTTGCTAAAGTTTGGTCTGCAACTCTATTACATTTTTATATGAAAAACATGATGAATTATTTCTTTTCCTATCATGTGTTTAAACACCTCAAATGGGTTTTGTAATACTTTTTACTGAAGTTATATTATCCCTAATTTGATCCAAAAGCAATTGATAAAAGAGATTTAAAGACATATATAACACTAAAATAGGTTTTAATAGCTTTGTACTTTTAATAATGATTTTTAAAGATATGCCCTAAGAGCACTTACATGGATAAATAGATACAGTTGAAGAGTTAAAGAAAGTTTTAATGTTTTTAATTTAGGTTTTTGAAAATCGTTTTAAATTTTAAAAGACTGTCTATATATATTCCCTTTCTTACTGATTCTTTAAATTCATGATGGTACATGCAAATATGAATTTTTCCTATATAAGGCAAATATGAATTTTTCCTATATAAGCACATTGTAATTTTAATACACTGATGTATTAAACTTTGATGGTTAGAATTTTAGATGTCTGCTAATGAGTACATAAAGTTCTGTAACCATACAAAATTAGTACATGGTAAGCAAAAGTAGTATTGGGGTTATTTTGAAAGAGATTCTCTCTTTGTAGTACCTAAAAACAATGGTCTTTGCAGTTGTTTTTGCTTTATTTTTTATATTTAGTATAAATTCACTGCCAGGCCACACTACATTTCTTTTTTACCTCATCAGTGATGTTGAAAGGAAATGTAAAGAAAATGAAACGGATTGGAAGAGCACAAGGTGATATGCCTCATAAACTTGGCAGTGCCAACAGTACAGATTTCAGCATCTTCATTTGTAGTAGTACATTTCCACATAGACAAATTCTAAAATTATGCTTAGATTGTAAATATTAAATATTTACAATCTAGAAGTGTTTCAAAAACGTGTTTTTTTAAAATTTTTTTTTTTTGGTGCCGGGGATCGAACTCATGACCTCGTGTTTGCCAAGCAGGCACTTATGCCACTAAGCTAAACCCCTGGCAAAAAACCATGTTTTTTTTGAAAATTAGTGCATGTTTGCAGTACCTAAAGTTTACATTCATCTTGGGAAGTGTGTACGTGTGCATAACACAGCTTTGTTCTTTTTTTAACCCCCTTCCCTTCCCAACCAATATATTTTATTGGAGTGATTCTGCTGGCAATTTTACTATGTCCTGGAACAACAACCCACTGGACATGGCTAGTCAGTCTGTCTGTCTGTGTCTGCCTGCCTGTCTCTGTATATCACTCTCAGTGAGTTTGTTTGAATTTTTCTCCTCTTTTTTTGAGGAATAGCTGCATTATAGTTGCAGTTGGGTGTAATTTCTTTCTGACAGTACTGTTTTTAAAAAGAGAAAAGACCATACCTGAAGCCCATTGAGCATATAAACAAGAACAGTTAAATTCAACAGATATGATTGAAATGCCTTCTGTGTGCTAGGCTTTTTGCGAGAAACTAAAAGAAGCTAAAGGAACATTTTTCAAAGAGGAAGAAAAAAGTGAAGGAAATAGGGATAAGCAGGTGGGGTTGGGTTCAAAGAATACTACCTGTGTAATATAGCAATATTGTGGAAGCAGTTGAATCACAGATATAGAATTGTTTTTCTTTGAAAGAGAGGAGTAAGATGTTAGGATGTGTTATTCTAGAGATCATATGAGAAATCCAGGATTGACATAAAAGTTTTAAAGAAAAGTCACTGCCTGAGAATTCTCACCCAGTTTTGTGTTCTATTTAAAATTTTTCTCTATCAAAACTTTTTGCATAACTAGCATACAGAGAACAGGAGTAAACCAATGACAGAGAAGGTACTAACACCTGGCCATTTTATTAATATATTGCTCTCTAGTAAAATTAAGAGGACTGGGTTCTAATGTCATTCTAAGGAAGAGCATGTGTCAAGTAAGAGGTTCTGAGTTTTTTCATCTAATATTCTCTTTTGTTTGGTCTGTCAAAGTTCATTAGTGATTCAACTGATGGAAATTAATCTGAATTAATATCTCATAATATCTCAAATATCCCAGTGTCAATCCATTTGAACTCTCCTCTCCTTACATTTACTTTATTACATTTATCTGTCTACATTTCCTACCTACCATTCTGAGTATTTGGGTTTTGCTGCAGAAATGCCCACTTTTTGAAAGACTACTGTTTAGTATTTGACATACTCACCTATATTACTATTTTAATCTAAATACACATTTGGCAGCATGTAATATATAATAGATGAGGGATTATAGAATCGTGCTGTTATTTGTCAGGCAGATTTTGGATCATCTAGAAAGAAAGAGTGAACCACGTAATCTTAAATGTAAGTATCTCAGTAATGGAGTTCCATTTTTGTGTGTTTCAAATTTTTGATCTTTCAAGAATTTATTTAGTACTATTGTGACATGGAAGTCCCCGTGTGAATGTAGCATTTTAAAGTGTTTAAACCTCTAAAGACTCTTAACTTTAAGGGATCCATGAGGGAGTATAAAACTAATAATTCAGAAATACATGTATTAGATAAGCCATAGTCCATTTCATTTCCTTTTTATAGCCTGATTAAATCTCTCCCTGCGTATTCCTGTCTTTCCCCTGCTTTCTAAGGCATACATAACCATGGTTACTTTTGCAGCTTTAATTCTTCTAATTCATAAATCTTCTGGAGTGAACAAATGGCCTGTTTGCTTAAAGAAGCATTGTTTATATGAGAGTCTAAGAGTTAGACCCTTTGTGTTTTATGTAGAATTTTATGCTTTTTTCATCCACTTTATAACCAAGGTATTGGTTATAAACCAGTATTGGTTGGTTGAAGAACTGTATGCTTATTCTGTAGTTGTATATCTATGTGCTGTTGATTTCTAAATTTGTATCTTTAATTAAACATCTCCTTTCTTCTTGGATCTCATACTGACTTTTCCACCTTACGATTTACCATAGACATCTTAGAACTAATTAAAACTATTTTTTGCCTGATAGTTCTCATCAGAATCTCTTACTCTACATTTTTCTGCTTCGTTAATAAGTAACAGTCAACTCTGCTTCTTAACTCAAATACGTAGAAATTACACTTTATTTTTCAAGTTTCCTTACTCCTGTTTTTTGAGGGACAGCCATGCTATAATTGCAGTTGAATGTTATTTATTTATTTATTTGGTACTGGGGATCAAACTCATGACCTCCTGCTTACCAGGCAGGTGCTTGTGCTGCTAAACTAAATCCCTGGCCCTGTAATTTATTTCTGATAGGACTGTTCTGTTTCGTTTTGGTATTGGGAATCAAACTCATGACCTCGTGCTTGCCAAGCAGGTTCTGTGCTGCTGAGCTATATCCCTGGCCCCTGACAAGACTATGTTTAAAAAAGAAGACCATATCAGAAGTCCCTTGAAAGTACAAGCAAGAACAGTTAAATTCAACAAATATGATTAGAATGCCTTCTCTGTGCTATTAGTGGCTTTTTGCGGAAACTAAGAGAAGCTAAAGGAACACTTTTCTTGATCTGTTAGATTCTGTCAAATTTACCTTTCTGTGTTCCTACTTATCTATTTCTCCTTATTTCTACTATGTAAATCAGAATTATCATTTCTCTATGTTTGTACATGTTAAATTATGGTCTTCAGACTAGAGTTAGTCCATAACCATTTTTTTCTGGTCCTTAAGAAGACACTTAAAGAAATGGGGGTTAAATTACTTTTGTAACATCCAGGTACATAATCATCTTTTTAAATATTCATTGTTACTGCCTTTTTTCAGCCAGCCTTATATTGGAATTTTAAAAGAGAAAAAAAAAAACCAAACAACTCATACTTAAATCATATATAATTTTGGGAACACCCAAACTGTAGACTTGTAAGAGTCCTTACTGAGCTTTATGCTTTTATGCTTGTACCCCTTGATCCCTTACCTAAACAATGTTTTTCTTTTGCAGGGATGTGACATAAAAATAAAATCATGTCATTTTCTGCCATGAAAGTTGTAGAACTTTCCAGTTACATTTAAATACAGACTTATGCCTGGCATTATGATTGGTTCCTATAATTCCAAGTAGTCGGGCAAGACAGAACGATCACTTGAGATGAGGAGTTCAAGACCAATGTATATAATATAGTGAGATTCTATCTCAAGAGATTAAAAAAAATGCAAACAACATAAAAATTCCTATATGGATCAATTGATAAGTCTATCTGCCATTCTTTTTTTCATCCCTGTAGTCTACACATTTGCCTTTTATTGCTTGTAAGTTTTCCATCAATAAGACTCAGTATCCAAAGCCCACAATTTAAGAGACATTTAATTTGACTCCAGTATCAGATGATTCAGTCTGTGATCAACTGCCTAAACATAGAAACATCAGTGGTGGAATGGTGTGGCAGAGAAAAGCTGTAGGAAGCAGAGCAGGGATAAAGAACTCTTAAGCTCAAGCCTTTAAGATCCACCTAGGTACACCCAAATGTGTGCTTTACTAATAATCTCCTTGGCAGCTCCCAAGCCAGTCAAGTTGACAGTCCATCTTAATTACTGCATCACACTCCTTGTCAGCTTCATAACTAGATACTAATCTCCAAATATTGTCTGAGGTCATAATTGTGCCCAACATGATACAACATCCTATGCACAACCCAAATACACTAATGCATTCCCCAGAATTTCAGCATTCTTAACTTTGCTAAAAATCCAGGTCAAAGTCTCTCCTGAAACTCAAGGCAGACTGTTAGCTATACCTTTGGTAAAAATCAAAGACAAATCACATAGTCCCAAATTACAATGGCACAGGGTAAACATTCCCATTTTAAAGAGAGGTAATGGGATAGAAAAAGTAGGACCAAAGCAGGGCAACCATTTAAGTCATGCAATTCCATGTCTAGCATCTGGGCACAGTGATAAAGTTTTGAGTTCCAGGAGCTTGGGAAGCCCCATCCCTATTGCCTTGCTGGTTGCAGGCCATGCGGCCTCTTTCTTATGCTGATTCTATTATGGGCCTGCAGCTTTCCTCAGCAGACATTACATGTTCCTAGTATGCCCAAATTCCTGTAGTCTACTACCCCATTAGCTTTGTTCCTATAGCTTCATACATTGCTCTCTCAGGGGCTTCTTGTCTGGCTTCCCAGCCCTCCCTTTGAAATCTGGATGGAAGCTTTCCTGGCCTCACAACTTTTTCATTCTGCATGCTGGTAAAATGAACATAACACAGACAACACCAAGGTCTGCTGCCAGCTTGAGCAGCAGGCAACCTTTTTGGAGCATGGCTACAGCAGCCCCTGAGTTCCCAAGTGGCTGAGTGTAGTAAAATGAATCCCAGGGAACCAGTTCCATAGACAAGCTTTCTTAAACAGGAATCCAGGGACTCTCTTTCCTAATGAAATGTCTACATTTCTGTACCATTTACCCTGCCGTGAGTGGGTGGGTTCCTTGTTCGTCCCTGATATACCCTGAAAATTTCATTCTTGTCCCATTTTGGAATACTGTACTTGATGTCTTTTTAATGGTCTTTGGCAGCCATACCTAATTTACACAGGGTTCTTTCTGGGTTAGTTTAAGATTTTTCAAATTTTTATGCTCTGCTTTTTTGATCCTGATTCTTACTCTAGATGTGTCTAAAAGCTGCCAGCAGTACTCATGTCATAACCTAATGTTGGGTTGCCTTGAAATTTCATTTAGTAGATTATTTAGTCCACTACCTTTAAGTCTTCTGAAATATCTCAGGACACAGGCAAAGTGTATGTAAATATTCTGCCAGGATGTAACACATTTGGGCTTTAGTGTACCTGCCACCAGAGTCCTTGATCCCAACTGATCCCCTGAGCCTGTCCTTTACTGACCACATATCTATCACCATTTTAGTCTTCTGAGCTCTGGCCAAAATGACCAAGGCCTCTTTTTACTGCGTGTCTAGATCTTTTCTATTTATTGCCTCTTGTAAATCCTTTCTAAAGGCTTCTGAACCACTTGTTCAGGTACAGTCACAACAATGATGCCACTTCTCTGGTATCAGTTTCTGCATTAGCTTTACCGTCACTGAGATGTGATACCCTGCACTCGCAAGGTAAAGGAGGAAAGGTTTAATTCGGCTCACAATTTTAGGGAATTCAGTCTCTGATTGACCAACTTCAAGGCAGTTGGGAAGTAAAGCATGGGAACATTGTCAGAGGAAAAGACAAGGGACTAGATATAGATGCCAAGGTCACTCCTCCATGATCCACCCAAACACTTCAGAAATGTGCTTTACTAACCCTCTAGGTGGTTCTAAACCAGTAAGTTGACTGTTTGCCTTAAGTACCGTAGTTCCTGCCTGCCTGTGGCATTTGCAAGCATTCCTGTGAGCAGTTCACTTGTTCTTTGCAGTTTGGCTCCTTTGCACCCTTAAAGTTTTAACCACTTAAAGTTTTAAATACCACTTGCTTTGAGAGGCTTTCTGTAAGCATTCTTTTAAAAGATACTTTTCTGCTATTACATACTCCTTTTCTTCCATAAAATGTTCCTTTTGTGTTCATATTTGTTTGTATATTATGATCTCACTCCTCTGCTACACTGAAAACTTTCAGCGGGCAAGGCTTCTGTTTGATTTGCCATTTAATAACGTAGGAAAGCACCTCAAACATAGTCTCTGAATTTTTTTTTTTAAATGTTGTGCTAAGGAGCAAACTCAGGACCTGAAGCATGCTAGGCAGGCATACTACCAACTCAGCTACATTCCAAGCACTGAATAGGGATTCTTAAAGGAGTTTTAAATATGACCATTTAAAATAAAACCACAGTAGTATTTTTCTCATTGTTTTAACTTGGCTCACAAATTGACAGTCATTGCATTTGCTTAAGTAGTGAAGGGAAAAAAGCAGCAGTTATTATCAGTTGGTTTAGAGTTTAGCAAATACCTATTAGGAAATGGCTAAGGACTGAGAGTACATTATTGTTTTTTAAAATTCTCATAACAATATCAGGATGTAGAAACTGTTACCTCTGTTTTATAGTTGAGGAAACAGGCTTAGCAAAGGTAATCAATACCAGAATAATTTGCGCAGGCCCATGGTGGCAAACCCATGGCACATGTGCTGCAGTAGGCTGCTTGTATCATTGAAAACTCTTCAGAAGATTGGCAGTCACTGGCCTAGGCCGTGGCAAATGGGAATATGATTTTAAATCAGCTGAGTAAGACCTTGCTATTGATCATTCTGCCATACAGACTTCTTTTATTATTCTCCCACCCCTCACCTCTTTTCTTCTTTAAATAAAACTTATAACCTGCCCTGATCACTACATAGTAGAGAACTTATTAATATTCTTTTATTGTGTTTACTAAACCTTTAGACTTTTAGTGTGTGTGAACTTTGCTATTTTGCCTTCATCTTACACTCAATCTTCTAAGCCTTTATTTTAGTAAATGCTTTCTAAATTCTTGGATCTGTTTGTCACTTTGTTAACAAAAAGGAAGGGAAGGAGGGAGAGAGAGGAAGAGGAAAGAAAGACCTTTGTGACTGAAGTGCCACTGGAATTCCTTTTTCCTTTGATCCATCCTTCTGACGTTTCCTTTTTTTTTTTTTTTTTTTTGGTACCAGGAATCAGACACTTGTGCCACTGAGCTAAATCCTTGGCCCCCTTCCTTCTTTAATTTCTTGTTATTCTTTTTAGTCACACTCATATCAACGTCTCTTTCCTATTTATCCATGTTTTCTATTCATCAGTCTCTCAAGAAGTACAAGTATTTACTGCGACTGTAGACACTGTCTAGCTAATCAGACTTACTTTTGACCTGTATTTCTACAAATGATTTTAAGAAAGTTTTTTTTTTCTTCAGTTAGAAGAAAGGTGAGTTGACAACAGTAAATACGTGTGTGTATAAACGTGTATTTGTGTGGCTGGAATGATTATATTACTAAACTTTATAATCTGGGATCAGAATGACGTAGTTATACAGAAGAGTAGGAAGCAGTTTGCTATCTTTAAGACAGAACATATTCCAAAAGTGTATGTTTTTTGATTTCTTTAAAGATGGTATCTAAGAACTGACATTTGAATTAGAATTTCTTCCCTACCATCCATCAGTCATGTCTTTAGTTTAACATACATGTTCAGTATATATACAGAGTACATATATAACAGTTTCTGAATTGTAAATCATAGTCTCATGTGGAACAACTGTATCAGCTAGATTGCAGTGCTTAAGTACTGTTCCTGTTATCTTTGCCATGCAGATTCCATTCATTTCCAGTTTTATTTAGTGTAGCATGTTATTTCTCCCTTCCCTTTCCATGTGCTTGTTTATTACAGCTGCCTTACATACAGATTCTCTTGTCACATTCTGCATTCCATGCTAAGATTGCTCTTTGTGTTGAGAAGTTCCACAGTCTTGACAAGTACCTACAATACTGTCTTGTATTCTCTATTACAGCATCATGCAGAATGAATTAGAATTTTATATCTTACAAATTTTTATTTATTTTTGTGATTTCAGTAAACCAAAACATAGCATGTGGCTCTTAGAAAAATTTGATAAATCTTTATTGTATGGATAAGTACTGGAAATTGACCATAATAGTATTTTCTTAAATATTCATCATGAATTATTAATGACATTATGTCAATAGGTATATGCATTATAAAGCCTGTTACATATACAAACAGTAAAAAGATGGATATTTATCAATATAACCAAAATTGCTACTAATAAGTCATTTCCAGGTAATACAGACCTTTAGATATATTTGCCTTGTTGCTTTTAACTATTCTTTGCCTAACTAAAAAAAGTTTAAACAAAGAAGATATTATAAGAACTATTTTAGATCTTAACTCTCAATAGTTCCTTCTTCCAAAATAGCTTCTTGCCTCCTCCTGCCCTGCCAACAGTGTTATGTACTTTTGTAGTACCGTTTTTACATTTGTGGCAGAAGTAATCAGTTTATTATGAAATTCCTTTCTTTGCCAGACCTAAACATCCGTGAACATAGACAGTCCATGGCAATGTACACACCTTCTTTTCTTGTGACTACAGATGGTTAAGTAAGACATTTTAATATTTTTGTGAAACAAAGAAATGCATTTATTTGAGATGTATGTTTTTTGTTTTATACATAACCATGTATGAACATAAATAATTTTTAGGCATCTTTCTAAGTTTGAAAATAACAATGTAGTTTTTATAACATTTGCGATTTTTTTTTTCTTCATAGTTTCTCAAGCAAGACCTCCCCCAAATCAGAAGAAAGGTGAGGTTGAGCAAATATTATTAAACTTACCTTGGAAGATAAATGTGGAAAACTAGCAAAACCAGGGCTACCATTATGCTTGTTCATCTATATCAAATGTAGGTGCTTGGTATCCATCCTGATTAATCAGTGCTTAAGCAACACTGATTATTAAATATTTTATTATTACTGACTTAAAATAGTTTTTAAGCTCAAAAGAATTTATAAGTTTATAAACTCTTAATTTTCAGAGGAGTATATAATTCCTTTTCCTAATAATATTTGCTGTCTTTAAAACTTTTGTTTTTGCAGGATCACGCACACCCATTATCATAATTCCTGCAGCTACCACCTCTTTAATAACCATGCTTAATGCAAAAGACCTTCTACAAGATCTGAAGTAAGGAATTTGTTAAATTTTGTTTTTTAATAGGATATTAAGTTATTGTAGTGAAACAGTAGTTACTGATTCAGTATTGCTCATTTGAGAGAAACAAAATTGTACTTCAGATACAGTTGAACTGTAATTTTTCACAACTGGTACATTCTGTGCTATGTAGTTCCTTTAGAGAAAGTTACAGAAACTTTTAAGGTCCTGCTGGAAGGATATGACTGTATTAACTTGTAAAATGAATTATTCTGGTTCTTTGGATGAAGAGCTGGCATTATTTGTAAAAGAAATATTTTCTGTGTTACATGTATGTATACTTCAGGGAGAGGGGGTGGAGAAGTACGGGGCACAGTTATTTACTATTTAACATACACAACAGTAAAGGTTAAAGAAGTATACACCTCATGGTAAAATTCATATGTTCTTAACGTTTTGAAAATGCTAACATCCCCTCCACCCTCCTTCCTTTCCCCTCCACTCGCCTGTTTGTTTCTTCCCATACCGAGGGTTGAGTAGAACCTTCCAGCTGAGGGACATCCCCATCCCGTTTTATTTTGATACAGGGTCTAGCTAAGCTGCCCAGGCAGGTCTCAAACCTGCCATCTTTTTGCCTCAACCTCAGAAGTGCTGGGATTAAAGACATGTGCCATTGACCCCCGTTCTCATTTCCTTTTTAAATGAATACAGTTGCATCTGTATTCTATTTGTTCTAATTAATGTGCATCATATAATAGGTGCAAAATAGTCTTTCCCCTCTTGTAACAGCTTCCTACTTAAACTTTATGTAGTTTATATGTTTTCCAGCAGCATTTCTCTTGATATTAACTATTATGAGATAGTATATGACTTTTAAATATCACACCGAGGTGTTTTAGTCTTTGTACTACTTCTTATATTGTGTATGATACATAGAAGAAAAATGAGTAGTGTTAAAATAGTTTTAAATGATCTTAATGTGTGTACATTAGCAAGATTTAAAGGGAGTCATAGTTGATTTTCAGAATACTGCGAAGTTTATTAGATGTAGCATGGTAAAGTTTTCTCAGATTTTTTATTCTGTCATATTGTATGTTAAAATGAGCATATATTTCACATATTGCATTAACCACTGCTGGATGATGAAGGGTTTCAAGATAGTTCCTTCTGTCAGAATGCTTTTTCATTGTATAAGGGAAAAATGTAATATATCAAAATATATAATATTTGAAGACATTTTCTTACAGTAGTTGGAAAGGAGGTTAAATGTATTCTGTTATAATATTTTCATGGTATTTGCTACTTTCTTACAGCACTTAGAAGTGATCAAATTATAGAGTTGCCTTATGTACCTGATGATTTAATCTTGATGTTTGTTAAAAGTTTGGATGGTTGCCTGCTAATCTTAACATGTCTTTATTTGAAGAATTACTGGATTGAAGACATGGACTTGCAGAGTGATTTTGTAATTGTTTTTGACATATGTTCTAAGAATACTGAAAGCCTTAATTTTTGGGGGTGGAGGTGAATGTCCTGGGATTTGAACTGAATGCTTTGCATTTGCCAGGCAGGTGCTGCACTGCTGAGTTATATTCCTGGCCCTTAAGTTAATTTTATGTTAAATTCTTACCTTGAGAATTTCTGGTCCACTAAGGTAGTGTATATTCAAATTCAGATAAGACCTAAGTGACCCTGAGGTTGGCTTTTGGTTGACAGATTATGTAGGGGCCTGTTTTTCCTCCTAGAAAACCAGATCAGGGTGAATGTGCTTCCTTGACTTAATCAGGAGGCCCTCCCCCATTCATCTTTTTGTTGATAGGTGGCTCTTCTATAATTTTAATTCCCTGTTTGTGCGTGCGTGCGTGCGTGCGTGCGTGTGTGTGTGTGTGTTTAAAAACCAAGGCAAACAAATGCGTATCATTTTTCTTCCTATAGTACTAGTATATTGGACTGCTTGCCAGGTTTTCATTGAAATAATGTTCTTCAGAACTTAGCCTTGTATTTCAGATGTTTGTTATATTTTTATGCATTTCTAGGTGTTTGTAATGAGAGGGTTTTATACTACCAGTGATTTTATACTGCATTGTTGAAACTAGACATTTATAAGATACTTTATCCATTTTAGATATTGTAATGAGAATGCCAGATGTACATTAATCTGTTAAGGCAATAACAAATTTCTTTCTTTTTTTTTCCCCCATCGGTGCTAGGGATTGAACTCACCACCATGCTCTTGCAAGGCAGGCACTTATGCCGCTGAGCTAAATCCCCAGTCCCCAACAACAAGTTTCTTAATTCATGCCTATATTTGAGTTACTTCTGCGGAGAATTGAAAGTACAGAATATTTCAAAAACTATTTGCTTACTGACCTATAAATAGATTGTTCTGTGATATGCTAAACATTAGAAATTTTTACTCTTTATCTAATCAGTCATATTGATGTCACAGCTATGAGATTCAGATTAATTTACTGATAACTCATTTGAGGATGTTGCTGTGTTTATTATGTTTGTTCATTTAACAAACATCTATAGCTCAGTAACCAAAAAGCTACCAGCTATGAAACTAAAAGTACTACAAGTCTAGTTTCTAAGAGCTCATGTGACAGTGATACTAGTTTGTTAGAAGTCATTAATTAAAATTGAGTTAAAAATTTTGTTCTAGCCCTTAGTGTAAATTCCAGTTTCAGTGTCTTGTGTTCATATTACATATGTCCTTTGATAATTTACAGACACAAATCACATGTTGAAGATAGATTTAGAATTAAATTAAAATTCAGCAATTATCAGCTACTGAAAGCTTTATCTAGTACCTCTCACACGTTATATGGTGTCAGAACATACATAATAGTACTTTGTCTTTAGCCAAAGAAATAGCTGAACTTTATTATTTCTCACAATTTGGGACCTAATACTATAGAACACATGTAGCTTGACTCTCATTCCTGAATGAAAATATTGAGAGATAAAAACTCTAAGAACTCTAACCTTTTATTTTAATTCTGCTAGTTGAAGAGCAAGAAAACAGCTGTCTTCTGTAGGCCAATTTAGTAGCCTGACCATTTGGATAGGCTAACATTCAGATTAAGAAACTGAGTTTTATTCCGGGCGCTTGTAGTTGTGTGTCAGCTATCAAGAACAAAATGAACTCTACAAAGTTGAAGACCATCAGATCAGTGCCATAATAATGATACTGTTTTATAATTTACAGGGCCCAGTGTTGACAATTTTTTATTAAATATTTTCAGTGGTAGCTAGGAAAATACATCTATTCAGCAACATAATATCCAAAAATATAAATATTCTGATGTCTTTCTCAATAGAGTAACAATGATAATTCTGTAGAAAGACAAAAGCAGCTTCCCCTCCAAAAAGAATATCATAGTTAAAATAATTTGACCGATTAAACATGGGAAGCAAAGGAAGTTATAACAGTTACTGATTTCAGCTTTTTTACATGCAGAATTCACTTTTAAAAAGTATCTAGAGTCCAGTTTCTTACATACCATATTCTTACATACTATACCATACTGTCTTTTACTACCGTAGATATTGTGAAATAGGAAGAAACTGTCCAAAAGGAGAAGGGAAATAAAGAGAAAGGGAAAGGAAGGAAGGGGTAAAACATGAGAAAAGAAGGACAAAATGAGAACTGAGGCATAAATAAGCACCTGCCTGGCAAGCACAAGGTCTTGAGTTTGATCCCCAGTACCACCCAAAAAAACCCAAAAAACAAAAAAACAAAAAACCTGAGCTCTGTCAATGAGGAGCAGAAGAAAGTTTGAAAAGAGAAAATGGGAAAAAAAGAATAATCAAGATACATCATATACAGTTATAAATTTGCCTATAATAAATGTGAACATTATATCTAAATTGTATAAAGTTAAATTGTTTTAAAGTGTCAATTTAAATAACTTTCATTATAAAATATAAACAACTTGCCACACACAAGTGTAGCTATCTATCTTTAAATTAAAAAAATTTTTTTTTACTTTTATTGGTACGTTTTTAGGTATACATAATACTAACATTCTTCATAGGGAGTTTGTACCTATACATGATGTATCTTGCTTTTTTTCTTTCCCATCCTCCCTCCCTCCCTCTTTTTTTGGTACTGGGAATTGAACTCATGACCTCTCACTTGCCAGGCATGTGCTTGTGTCACTGAGTAAACCCCCAGCTCTTCCCATCCCCTTTTATCTTTAAATTTTTAGTAGTGTACTTTTGAATGATAATTTTCCATAACTATTTTCCATGAACAATATGGAAAAAAGGAATTTTGTAAAGTTTATTGGATGTGGGTCTTTTGATTGAATGTTCCACCTGATGAAGTTTCTCAAATAATCTACACATGGATAAATAAAAAACATGATTCTGATCCTATACTTGAAATAGATTTGACAGTTCACTGCAACTGCCAATCCCATGCAAAGTGGATTATATTAACTACTTTGAAAAAATGTTTGTGTGAGCATTTATGTGTCTCCTTTATGTTTTCTAATATGTAAACTTTATTATCTTTCATAATCTGTGAAGTAAAAGCTTTTTATTTTCTGGTGAGCTTTTTAATATAATTTTTAAAAGGCAAAACAAAAAATGTAGAAATAATACAGAACTTTTAAAAAGCAGTAAGAAATCAACACTAGTTAATATATTACACATTGTTATCTTAGAAGTAGTTGCTCAAGTTAAAAAATCAAAGCATAAAAAAATGAACAGTCAAACAATGACAGCACAAACTTCTTTTTGATGAACTATCAGAATTAGTAGTATGGTTATCTATCTTGCACACTTCAAACATGCATACCGTTATATGTGTATACCTACAAGTTGTTCTTTCCTTTGGAACATTTTGCTTTCCCTTTTATTATTACAATATTTATTGTACATTTTGAATCTTATTACCCTTCTCAGTTTTTTATTATTTACTTTTTATACCAGAGACTACGATATTTACAAATGTGAGTCTGATTTATTTCACTTATGAGTGTAGTCTCAAGTTGCCATTTTTCTATAAAAGCCTCAAGATAATCCTTTCTTATAGCTGAGTAGTATTCTATTGTATAAAAATATCACATCTTTTTCATCCATTTTGAGGTTGATGGGCATTTTGGTTGTTTCCAATATTTAACTGTTACAAATTTTGATACTATAAGCATGGGTGCACATATATCACTGTGACATGACATTTTCAGTTTTTCTGGGAAAATACCTAGGAAGCTGGATTGAATGGAACTTCCAATCCTAGTTTTTTGAGGAATCTCTATACTGATTTCTATAGTGGCTGCACCAGTCTACACTCCCACCTGCAGTGGAGAAGTGTTCCTATTTCCCCACAGCTCTGCCAACATTTATTATCAGTTGATTTCTTGATGGCAGCTATTCTTTCTGGAGTGAGATAGAATACTCTGCTGTTTTAATTGGCATTTCTAGAATGACCAGTGATGGTGAACATTTCTTCATGTATTTATTTGCCATTTGTATATCTTTATGTGAGAAATGCATATTCATCTCACATGCCCATTTATGGAGTGGGTTTTTGAATTTGGGGGGGGGCTTGATGTTTTTCAATTGTTTGTATGTTTTGGATGTAAGTCTTTAGTCTGAGGGACTGCTGACTAAAATTCTTTCCCATTCTGTGGGTTTTCTTTTTACTTTGTTGGTGATTTCTTTTGAAGTGCAAAAACCTTTTCATAAGATGAGATCCCAGTTGTTGATTCTTTGAAGTATGGTTTGTGTTTTGTTCATGAACTCTGTCTACCCCTGTGTCTCTAAAACCTCTGCTGACCTTGTTTTCCAGTAGATTTAGTGTTTCTGTTTTAATATTTAGATCTGTGATCCCTTGTGATTTTAGTGCATGGTGACGGACATGGGTCTGGTTTCAGTCTTTGGCATGTGGAAAACCAATTTTTCCAGCACCATTTATTAGAGAGGCTATCCTTCTTCCAGTGAACATATTTAGCCTCTTTGTCAAATATAAAGTGGCTGATTGTCTTTGTAGTTGTGTTTGCATCTTTTAATCTATTCCATTGATCCTTAGGTCTATTTCTTTGCCAGTACCGTGTTGATTTTAATCACTGTAGCTTTGTAGTATAATTTCAAGTCAAGGATTGTGGTGCCTCCTGTCTTGCCTTTGTTGCCTAGAATTGCCTTTGGTATTCTAGGTCTCTTCTGTTTCCAAATGAATTTTAGCTAGATCTGTAAGGTATGTTAATGGTGTTTTGATTGGGATTGCATTAAGTGTGTATAATAGTTTTGGCAGTATGACCATTTTCACAATGTTGGTTCTTCCTGCCCAAGAGCAAGGACTATCTTTCCATTTTCTCATATCCTCTTCAATCTCCTTTTTAAGAGTAGTGTAATTTTCAGCATATAGGTCTTTTACATTCTTGGATAGGTTGATTCCTAAGTATTTCATTTTTTTAGATGCTATTGTGAAAGGCGATATTTCCATAATTTCTCTCTCATGGAATTTTTTGTTAGTGTACAGGAATACTATTGATTTTTGAGTGTTGACTTTGTATCCACCTACACTGCTGAATTTGTTAATTCTAGTAGTCTTTTGATGGAGTTTTTAGGGTCTTCTATGTAGAGTATCATGTCATCTGCAAATAGTGATAATTTAACTTCTTCCTTTCCTATCTTTATTCCTTTTATTTCTTTCTCTTGTCTGGTTGCTCTAGTTAATGTTTCTAGAACTATATTGAATATGAGTGGTGATAGTGGGACATCCTTGTCTTGTTCCTAATTTTAGAGTGAAAGCTTTCAGTTTCTGTCCATTTAGTATAATGTTGGCTGTTGGTTTGTCATAGGTGACCTTTATGAGACTGAGTTGTAGGTACCATCTATTCCGAGTTTCTGTAGGGTTGTTATCATGAACAAGTGTTGGACTTTATCAAAAACTTTTTCTGCATCTCTTAAGATGATCATGTGGTTTTTGTTTTTGGATCTGTTGATATGGTGTATGACATTTATTGATATGCATACGTTAAACCATCCCTGCATTCCTGGAATAAATCCCACTTGGTCATGATGTATAATCGTCTTAATGATTTGCTACATTCTATTTGCCAGTATTACATCAATGTTCATTAGTGAGATTGGCCTGTAGTTTTCCTTTTTGGTTGGATCTTTCCCTGGTTTTGGTATCAGATAATATTTGCCTCCAGGAATGAGTTAGGGAGGATTGCTTCCCTTTCAATTTCATTGAAGAATTTAAGGAATATTGGCATCACATCTTTCCTAAATTTCTTGTAGAATTCATCTATGAATCCAACAGAACCTGGGCTTTTCTTTGTTCTAAGTTTTTAATCACATTTTCAATTTCAATGGCTGATATTGGGTTATTCAAAATATCTTCTTAATTGATCTTTGGTAGTTTGTATATTTCTAGAAATCTGTCAGTTTCCTCTGTGTTTTCCACCCTGTGTGAGTAGAGAGTCTCAAAGTAGGTATTCATGATCTTCTGAATTTCCGTGGGATCTGTAGTAATTTCTCTCTTTTCATTCCTTATTGCGTGAATTTGAGTTTTTTCTTTTTTTTTCTTGATATGGTTGGCTAAAGGTTTATCAATTTTGTTTATTCTCTCAAAAATCAGCTCTTTGACTCATTCTTTGTATTTTTTTGTTTCAATTGCATTAATTTGTGCCCCAATCTTTATAATTTCCTCTCTTCTATGAGCTTTGGGTTTTACTTGCTCTTTTTCTAGAAGCTTGAGATGTAGCATTAGCATGTTTATTTGTGCTGATTGTTTTCTTGATGTGACAATTTATTGCTACATATTTCCCTCTTAGGATCACTTTCATTGTGTCTCACAGGTTTCTGTATGTTTTATCTGCATGTTCATTGAATCGTAGGTATTGTGTAATTTCTTCAATTTCATGTGTAACCCACTGATTAAGAGGTTGTTATTTATTTCCATGTATTTATACTTTTTTTGCAATTTCTTTGCCATTAATTTCCAATTTAAGTGTACTATGGTCAGATAGTATGCATGGGGTAATTTCAATCCCTTTACATTTACTTAAGAATAGTCTATGGGCTAATATATGGTCTGTTTTGGAGACTGTCCCATGTGCAGCTGAGAAAAATGTGTATTCTGATGTGGTTGTAAATGTCTATTAAGTCCATTTGTTTACAGGTTTGATTCAGTTCGGTTATTTGTTTGTAGCTTTTTGTCTAGTTGATCTATCTCTTTGTGATAATGGGGTATTAAGGTCTCCTATTATAACTGAGTTATTGCTTATTTGGTTTTTCATGTCTATTAGTATTTGTGTTACGTAATTGGGTGCTCCTGTATTTGATGCATATATGTTTATGATTGTTAGCGCTTCCTCTTGAATTATTCCCCTGACAAATATGTAGTCACTTTCTTTATCTCTTCTGACCATTTTTGGTTTGAAGTTCACATTGTCAGCAAACAGAATAGCTATCCCTGCTTTTTTTCTGAGTTCCTGTGGCATGGAATATTGTTTTCCATCCTTTGACTTTTAATCTATGAGTTTCCTTTTGAGTCAGATACGTTTCTTGTATAGAGCATGTTGTGGGATCCTGTTTCTTGATCCATTCTGTCAACCTGTTTCTTTTAATTGGTGAATTGAGATATTTATATTGATGGATATAACTGATGCACTGGCTCAACTTTGTCATCCTATTTTCCTGTTGCTGGTTTCCTGCTTTCCCCCCCTTGTTTAATTGGTTGTCCTGCCTGGTGGTTTCTTTCTCTTGTTGTTCTGGAAATTATAGTCATTTTTGTCTCTCTCTAGTTTATCTTTTAGTACTCTTTCGGGGTTTGGTTTGGTGAACATGAATTTCTTCAGTTGTTCTTTGTCATGGAAGTATCTTATTTCTACATTAAATTTCAAAGAAAGTTTTGCAGGGTACATCAATCTAGGTTGAAAGTTGTTTTCTTTCACGGCTTGAAATACTTCACTCCAAGCTCGTCTTAACTTGAGGGTTTGTGCTCAAAAGTCTGCTGTGATTCTAATGGGTTTTCCTTGATAAATTAGTGCTGTCTTTTCTCTAACAGTTTTTAGTATTCTGTTTTTATGCTGTATGTGTGGGATCTTAATTATTATATGTCTGGATATATATTTATTTTGGTCATGATTGCTTGGCTATATATATATATATATATATATATATATATATATATACCTCACTTTTATCTATATCAGATTCTTTCCCCATGTTTGGGAAATTTTCTGCTATTCTGTGAATAGTTTTTCTATCTGATTTGTATTGACACCTGCATCATCTTATATTGTTTCTCTTTGCATCATCTTGAAGCTCTTGAATTGTCATTTCATGCTACCTTGTTTTTTTCGAAGTTCTTTGCTTTCATGATTACTAGCTGCAATCCTGTTCTCAAGGTCCAAAATTCTACCCTCAGCTTCATTCAAATGGTTTCTGTATGTTTTCTGTATGACCCATTTTCAGTAGAATTTTGATTTCTTCGGTATCTCTTTGAATTTATTTCATGCATTCTACTTCTTTTCTGTATTGTTCATTCAAGGTTTCAATCATTTTCCCATGATGCTGTTGTACTTTTTTTTTAAACGTATGTCTTCTCTAGCTATGCTAAGCAACTCCTTTATTAAGGTTGTCATTTCTCTCTTTACATGAGAAATTATTTCTAATGTGATTTCCTCTGTAGCCTCATGGATTTGTTTCTTTATTTCACTTGCTATCTTTTCAGAAATTTCAGGTGTATGACTTTTTAAAAAAAATTTTATTAGAAAGGAAAAAAAAACCAAACGAAACAGAAAAAAGGGTAGCAACAATACAGAATTCCAAAGAAAAAAATGAAAAGAACAACAACAACAAAAAGAAAACCACTGAGAAATCACTAGTTGATAAGTTACATATTGTCATCTTGGAAATAGTTGTTCAAGTTACAAAATTAAACCATACAAAGTAGACATTTAAACAGTGAGACTACTAACAGGTATGCTCAACAATCTAACAAAAACAGTAGTATGGTCATCCATCTTCCACACTTACACATGCAGTTATATCCTTTAGAGCACTTTCTTTTGCTCTCTCTTTTACAGTAGCAATTATGCATTTTGGGTTTTATTACTTCTACAGTTCTTACTACTTTTTTTGTTTTTAAAAAGAATAAAACAGAAGAGGGCAGAACAAAGCAGATCACAACAGAACAACATAAGCAACACAAGACTTTACAACAAGACAACCAGACATTAACAGTAGCTGTCAAGATATCTCTTTCTTTGTTATACATGAGTATAGTTTCAGATACAATAATATCAAACATAACACAATAGTATAAAACCGTTCAAGACAATGAAAGAATTACAGGACATTCTGAACCGAGTAACTATGATCAATGGCTACTATAATATCTCATTTTCAATAAAAAGATTTGTTTATACTATCACATATAATAAAATCCGAATAAGACATAGCATGATACAACTGATGGTAATAGCAGAGTAGAAGCATGGTAGGACTTCTAAGCAAGACAATATTAAATCAGCAATGGCTGCCATAATGTTTTGTTTTCTTCAAAACCGCTGTTCATACCATCACGCATAATAAAGTCAAACAAAACAGATTAAAAGCATTCCAACTGATGAATGAAAACATTGAAAGGCTTCAGAGCAATGAAATGGGGAATCATGATTACCATAAAGCCTTATATACTCTTACCAACTCTCATACTAGGGAGACTATATTGTATGTACCCTTGTGAGTTTGGTTTATTTTGCTTAAGAGAATGGTCTCAAGTCATGTCCATTTATTTATAAATATCTCGATGTGATCATTCTTTATAGCTGAGTAGTACTCCATTGTATAAAAATGCCACAACTTTTTTATCCATTCCTCAGTTGATGGGCATGTAGGTTATTTCCAAGATCTGACTATTACAAATTGTGCTGCTATAAACATGGGTGCACATATATCACTGTGGTACGATGTTTTCAGTTCTTCTGGGAATATGCCTAGAAGCGGAATAGCTGGGTCAAATGGGACTTCCAATCCCAGCTTTTTGAGGAATCTCCAAACTGACCTCCACAGTGGTTGCACCAGTCTACACTCCCACCAGCAGTGCAGAAGAGTTCCTTTTTCCACACAGCCTCTCCAACACTTGTTGTTGGTAGTTTTTTCTATCTTGGCCAATCTTTCTGGAGTGAGATGGAATCTCAGTGTGGTTTTAATTTGCATTTCTCTCATGACTAATGATGATGAACATTTTTTCATGTATTTATTTGCCATTCATATTGCTTCATGTGAGAACTGTGTATTCATTTCAGATGCCCATTTTTGGATTGGGTCTTTGAATTTCGAGGGTCTGATTTTTTTTAATTCTTTATAAGTTCTAGACAGAAGTCCTTTGTCTGAGGGATAATCAATTAAGATTTTTTTCCCAATTTGTGCGTTTTCTTTTCACTCTGCTGCAAATCTCTTTTGACATGCAGAAACTCTTTAATAAGATACGGTCCCAGTTATTGATTCTGGGAAGTATTTCCTGTGCGGTTTGATTCTTGTTCATGAATTCTGTACCTATCCCTATATCTTTGAGGTTTTTACCTACTTTGTCTTCCAACAGATTTAGTGTTTCTGCTTTAAGATTGAGATCTTTGATCCATTTAGATTTTAGTTTAGTACATGGTGATAGGCATGGGTCTAGTTGTAGTCTTCTGCATATGGATAGCCAATTTTTCCAGCACCATTTGTTGAAGAGACTGTCATTCTTCCAGTGAACATGTTTGGCCCCTTTAATCAAAGATAAGGTGGTTGAGTGGGTTTGTGGTTGTGGTTGTATCTTCCAATCTATTCCATTGATCTTGAGGTCGTTTTTATTCCAGTACCATGTTGATTTGTTGTAGTATAATTATACTACATAGCTATAGTCAGGGATTATGATTCCTCCTGCCTTGCCTTTGCTGCTTAGAATTGCCTTTGCTATTCTAGGTCTCTTCTGGTTCCAGATGAATTTTAAGAGTGATTTCTCTAGATCTGTGAGGTATGTTAGTGGTATTTTGATTGGGATTGCATTGAATCTGTATACTAATTTTGGGAGAATGGCCATTTTCACAGTGTTTGTTCTTCCTATCCATGAACAGGAGATGTCTTTCCATTTTCTGAGGTCCTATTCGATTTCCTTTTTCAGGGTATTATAATTTTCCTTGTATAGCTGTTTTACATCTTTCGTGAGATTAATTCCTAAGTATTTCACTTTTTTGGATGCTAGTGTGAAGGGTGTGGCTTGTCTTCTCTCTCACTATTTTTGTTGTTAGTGTATAGGAATGCTGTTGATTTTTGAGTATTGACGTTGTATCCAGCTACCTTGCTGAATTTATTTATTATATCTAGGAGTCTTTCAATAGAGTTTTGGGGGTCTTCTATGTAAAGTATCATGTCATCTGCAAATAATGATAATTTAACTTCCTCTTTTCCTATCTTTACTCCTTTTATTTCTCTGTCTTGTCTAATTGCTCTGGCTAGTATTTCCAGTACTGTGTTGAATAGGAGTGGTGATAGGGGACATCCTTGTTTTGTACCTGATTTTAAGATAAAGGCTTTCAGTTTTTGGCCATTTAATATGATACTGGTTGTAGGTTGTCATAGATGGCCTTTATCATATTGAGGTAAAGACCATCTATTCCAATTCTCTGTAAGGTTCTTATCATGAATGAGTGTTGGACCTTATCAAAAGCTTTTTCTGCATCTATGGAGATGATCATGTGGTTCTTACTTTTGGCTCTATTGATATGGTGGGTTACATTTATTGATTTACGTATGTTGAACCATCCCTGCATTCCTGGTATGAATCCCACTTGGTCGGGGTGAATAATCTTCTTGATGATTTGCTGTATCCTGTTTGCTAATATTTTACTGAGAATTTTTGCATCTGTGTTCATTAGGGAGATTGGCCTATAGTTCTCTTTTTTAGTTGGGTCTTTCTCTGGTTTTGGTACTAGAATAATATTTGCTTCCAGGAATGACTTAGGAAGAATTGCTTCCCTTTCAATTTCATTGAAGAGTTTGAGGAGTGTCGGCATTAAGTCTTCTTTGTATTTCTTGTAGAATTCTGCAGTGAATCCATCTGGGCCTGGGCTCTTCTTTGTTGGCAAGGACTTAAATACATTTTCAATTTCAGTAATAGAAATTGAGTTATTCAGCAGTTTTACATCTTCCTGATCCAGATTTGGTAGTTCATATGTGTCTAGGAATCTATCAATTTCTTCAGTGTTATCGAACCTATGAGAGTAGAGGTTTTTGAAATAGGTATTGATGATCTTCTGTATTTCCACTGAGTCTGTAGTAATTTCACCTTTTTCATTCCTTATTGCATGAATTTGAGTTTTTTCTTTCTTTTTTTAAATAAGGTTGGCTAGGGGCTTATCAATTTTATTTATTCTTTCAAAGAACCAACTCTTTGATTCATTGATCCTGTGTACTCTTTTCTTAGTCTCTATTGCATTAATTTCTGCTCTAATCCTTATAATTTCCTCCCTTCTTTTGGCTTTTGGCTTGACTTGCTCTTGTTTTTCTAGATGTTTGAGTTGTAGCATCAGGTTGTTTATTTGTGTTCGTTCTGTCTTCCTGATGTGGGAACTCAGTGCAATAAATTTTCCTCTGAGGACTGCTTTCATTGCATCCCACAAATTCCGCTAAGTTGTGTTTGTATTTTCATTTGCTTGTAGATATTGTTTAATTTCTTCTTTAATTTCCTCCATGGCCCACTGATTGCTCAAGAGTGTATTACTCAGTTTCCATGTGTTTGTGAGGTTTTTGCAGTTGCTTTTATCGTTAATTCTAATTTCATGGCACTATGATCCGATAACATGCATGGGATAATTTCAGTTCTTTTGCATTTACTTAAATATGTTCTGTGGGCTAGTATATGGTCTATTTTAGAGAATGTGCCATGTACTGCTGAGAAGAATGTATATTCTGATGTTGTTGGATGGAAAACTGTATATACGGCTATCAAGTCCATTTGTTCACAGGTGTGATTCAGTTCTGTTATTTCTTTGCTGATTTTCTGTCAAGTTGATCTGTCCCTCTGTGTCAGTGGCATGTTAAAATCTCCTTTTATAATTGTGTTATTGCTTATTTGACTTTTCATTTCTGTTAATATTTGCTTTGTATAGCTGGGTGCTCTGGAATTTGGTGCATATATAAGATTGTTATCTCTTCGTCTTGAAGTTTTCCCCTAACTAGTATGTAGTGACCTTCTTTATCTCTTTGGATCATTCTTGCTTTGAAGTTCACATTGTCTGCAAACAGGGTTGGTACTCCTGCTTTTTTTTGGTTTCCTGTTGCATGAAGTATTGTTTTCCTTCCCTTGACTTTCAGTCTATGGGTTTCCTTTTGGGTAAGTTGGGTTTCCCGTAGACAGCATATGGTTGGATGTTGTTCCTTGATCCATTCTGCCTGTCTGTTTCTTTTGGTTGGTGAGTTGAGGCCATTTACATTAATGGTTGTAACTGTTACATATTGGTTTATTGTTGACATGTTGTCTTTCTGCTGTTGTATCTTTAGCTTTCCATTCTATTTAATTGTCTGCCTTGCTGGGTGGTTTTATCCTATGTGTATCTAGAGTGTCTTTCAGTATTCTTTGTAGGGTTGCTTTGGTGTTCATGAAGTTTTTCAGCTGTTCTTTGTCATGGAAGTATCTTATTTCTCCATCCATTTTGAAGGATAGTTTTGCCAGGTATGTCAGTCTGGGTTGGAAGTGGTTTTCCTTTAGGATCTGAAATACTTTACTCCGTGCTCTTCTTGACTTCATTGTTTGTGTTGAGAAGTCTGCAGTGATTCTGATAGGTTTTCCTTTATAGGTGATCTGTGTTTTCTCTCTAACAGCTTTTAGTATTCTGTTCTTATGGTGGGTTTCTGGGATGGTGATTATTTTGTGTCTGGGTGTAGTTTTATTTTGGTTATGGCTATTTGGAGTTCTGTATGCTTCACTGATTCAAATGTCAGTTTCCCTTCTCATATTTCGTAAGTTTTCAGCTATTAGTTCTATAAACATCCTCTTGATATCATTTGGTCTGTCCCCTTCTTTTTCTTTTATCCCTATTAATCTTATGTTATTTTTCTTTGCATCATCTTGCACCTGTTGAATTGTTATTGCCTGATTCTTTGTTATTTTTAAAAGATCTTTCCTGTTCACTAGCTGCGATCTTATCTCGGAGGTCTGAAATTCTATCTTCACTTTCATTGAGGCAGTTTTTACAGCTTGCAATAGAATTTTTGATTTCCTGTATATCTCTTTTAATCTGCTTTATGTATTCTGCTTGTTTCTTATAGTGTTCATTCTGGAATTCTGTCTGTTTCCTTTGTTCCTGTAGTTTTTTAGCTGTGTCTTCACTCGATGTGTGTTCCCTATTTCTTTCACTACTTTTATCATTTCTTCTTTTACCTGGGCAATTATTTCTGATTTGAATTTCTCCATAGCTTCCCCCAGTTGCTTCTTTATTTCAGTTGGTATCATTTCAGTCATTTCCAGTGTATGGCTTCTATTTTGTTTTATGTACATGGCTCCCAGGCTTTCTTGGGATGGGCTGGTGATTTGAGCCTGCCTTTTGTTCTTTCCTTGTGTCATTTTTCTTTATTTCCTTGGTTTGAGTGGTGTTCCAAAGCTTCCTCTGGGTGTGTGGCAAATCTCCTACTGCACCCTTAGCTACTGGAGCAGTCTCAGCTCCTCTGCAGGTACTTGGCTCCCTAAATTGAGAGGCGGAAGCAGGGTGTGGAGAACTAGGGCCAGAGAAACCCCTGGGGCACAATCCCCTGACCTAGGGGTGTGGATATGAACTCAATCATTGGCAGTGCTGGTCTCAAGCTGTCCCCAGGCCAGCCCAATTGAGCCCAGAGTCCTCGTGCAAGGCTTCTGCCTCTTGGACTGAAACAAGACCACTGAGCGTGGTTTACTGAGGCCTTGCAATCTGCTGGACCCAGTCCAGTGTCCCAGTAGCTCCCCAGAAAGTCAAAAGCCGGAACGCGGGTCTCCAACTTTCCCCAGGTCACCAGTACTCACCTGGGGAAAACCCCTGAAATTTATCAACTTAATGAGACCCTGTCTCAAAAGTTCAAATAGGTGGGTGATGGTTGGGAATGTAGCTTAGTACAAAGGCTCTGGGTTCAATGTCCAGCACTCTCTTGGGGACTCCAGCACCCATCCACACTCTCCAGTGCCTCGCGCACATTGTGCCCTGGGTCTATATGGGCCCTTTGGTCCTGGCGGCAGGGACCCTGGGAGCTCTCGGGGCGTTCAAGAAGCGTGCAGGGAGCCAGGTGTATGACTTTTAATGTCCTCTGTTTCAGTGTCTCCTGTACTTGTTCCTGATGGACTAGATGTTTGAGATTACATTTTGCTTTTGTTTTGTTGTTTTCACTTCTTGGGCTAATATTTGGTCTTTTATTTGGATAGTTTTATTTGGACAGTTGGTCTCACATGTCCATAGTAAGTGTTTTAGTTAGAGTCCTGCTGTGTGGTTGATGTTTGTCCAATTGCTGGGGCCCACAATGAAGGGAGGGCCTTTCACCTGAATTCTTCTTGCAGGACTTGTTGGCTGAGCCCTGTATTCTTCCTACACTGACTAGTCTAGGAGTATTGATGTAACTCAGCCCTTAGTTCCTGCTGTTACTATGGCTTCAAGTTGTTTCAGGCCACCAGATTTATCTGGTTATAGTGTTTGCCTCAGCTGATACCCTGCTGTGTCACTGGATGTCTCATAAACCCTTTTGATTTAATCTGGGTTAGGGGAGGCCTTATGGGCACTCTTTTCAGTCCACCTGGTGTTCTCTATATGGAGGAAGGATTTACGACACTGCCAGGTTCACTAAGGACCTACAGCTGGGGGGGAATTCACTCCTGCTCCTGTTTACCCACTGCGATCCTCTATTTGAGGGGGAAACTCACCACAGTGTCACAGTCCTGGTGAGGTCCTCTGAGTCTCCCATCAGCCCAGCAAGGTTAATCCATTGCTGTCCTAGGTACAGGGATTGAGGGGGAAGAGCAACCGATGACCTGTGGTCATCCTAGGTTCCACAGTCGAGGGGGTCTGTGAGATTCTTAAATGATGATTTCTGGTCTTCCAACCTATTTCCAGTCTTTCCAACTAAATTGTGAATTCTTCAGAGATAGGAGTTTTTATTTTATTTTTAGCTACATTGTTTAAAATGATGTTTGCCTAATAATGGTTATTAAGTAAATGTTGAGCAAAGAAGATGGGAAAAGGCAATACATTGAGAAAATTGGAGCTTGGAGTACTTAAGTTTTTGAAATTCAATATTTGGGTTTTACTTTAGTTTTTTAACCTATGATTAACTACTCACCTGTCCTATTATTTAAATTAGGATGACCAAAAGTTACATGTATTTTTTTATATTTTTATAAGGTAATATAATAGGAAATATAAAAATGATAATTTAATCCAATTTACTCAGTACTTTTTCTGTGTATGATGTATTTTAAAACATTGAATACACATTACAGTCTAGATGGTAGTATCTAGTCTCTTTCCAAATTCTTTTTGCATTATTGTCTTTCTTTGAACAACACGCTTCACACTGTCATGTTGAGCTTTCCTTTTTTTCTGTATAAAATGTCTGCCCACTAAATGTGATGGTGAAGTTGTTGATGATGGACATCCTGTGCCATTTTGTTATCTTGTATTTTTCAATTATTTGGGTCTGTTAGACTTAATCTAAATTGTAGGTACCTTTTTGAATTCCGTTGTTTTTGAATGAATGTTCCATGTTGTTTGGGCCAGAAAGTTCATGAATAATACATAATAATATTTTTTCCTTGCTTTTTGATTACAAAATAACTTGTTAGATATTGGTTACCCCTGTCAACACCACCCGTAGAATTACTAAAATCTTTGACTACTATTGGAGTTTTTTAGTTTATCTCTTTCATGTTCTGTCATTTTCATATTATGAATAATTCACCAAAAGGAGATATCTTTTTAATTTATTTCATAACACAGACTTTTCGTCTCTGATAGTCTACATTTCTCCCTTTTTTAGTTTTTTCTTTTGCAGATCTTTTGGCACTTTCTTCCTGTTCAGTTTCAGGATCCCAAGCAAGGTCCATTTTGTATTGTAAAAGAACAGCAATGAGTTCTGGAGAAGTAAAAAAAAATTATAGGTTATTTTTCACCAATAAAGGCAAATTAATAAAAGAAAATAACAGGACATTTTAGAGCTCACTAGAAACAAACATCAAAGGCGAGTATGCTTTAAATAAAAAAAAGTATGCAAAAAAAATAGTCAATATAAAAGAGACATACGAGTATATCTTGTGCAAACAAAGACGGATGGCACTTGCCCAAGCAGTGTTTGGGATAGATAGTAAGTATATAAACAAACGCACTGCCCTAGTGATGCTCAGGGTGAGCTGTTAAATGATCAATACGTTTATTTTTTATATTCTTTTCTTGATAAATAATAACTTTAGTTCCCATTAGGTTTTGTTATGTTTGGTATTGTTTTTTTCATTGAACAGTTTTTAGATCAGATCCCACCCCACCCCGAACCCTACCCCTGTCCCCTTACTGGGCATTGAACCCAGGGCCTTTGGCTGTGTTTCTGACCCTTTTTATTTTGAGACAGAGTCTAAGATACCAGGCTGAACTTGAACTTGCAATTCTCCTGATTCAGCCTCGGAGTGCTATGATTATAGCAGTGCATACTATGTACAGCCATATCAGGTGATCTTTATTCTAATTCATGTTGTATTCTGTTGTGTTATTTTTGTACCAGGACTCAAACTCATGACTTCATGCTTGCCAAGCAGACATTTATGCCATTGAGCTACATCCCTGGCCCTCCTAACTCATTTTAAAAGTTTGTGAATTGGGTGTGAATGCAGTTCTCAAAATCAGACATAATTGAAAGCTATTCATATTTTTATATTTGACTGCAAAAAAATTCATAGTAAGTTTGTGAAATGTTAACAAAGAAACTCTACCTTTTTCATTCTTCAAAATGTTGCAGTGTTCATCTTAATATATTACAAACCTAAGTTTATACTTCAAAGAAATCATTGAAGTAAATTTTAGTGTATTTCTCTTTACTACAGAGAAGCCAAACAATAAAAATAGACCACATTTTTAGGATAGATTCTGCCTAATTTTTTCTTTCAAGTATAAAACACTCCCTTCATTGTTTAACACCTCATTGCAGCTGACATCTCCCCTACTGTTTGAGTCAGCTGGAGACCTTGCTATGTAATTAGTGCATAATTGAAACCTCCTCCACACAATTATAGCACTGGCTGTAACCCATAGTTCAGTTTGGCATAGATTTTGTTTGGTTTTATGTAAAATTGAAGATTCTTAAATTTTCTAGTCCTTCAGTAAGTAAGGGAAACAAAAATCAAGTTCCACTTAACCTTTAACATCCTAAATAATGAAATTAAAGTCATATTATGGATATACATAAATAAACATTTTACTATTATAAACAATGTCTTGAGAAAGGTTTAATGGGATTGTCAGGTTATTTAAAATACACTGATCAAATGAAATGTATGGTTCTGGCTCTGGTGGCAGTTTCACAGGGCAGTGTTCTAAAGAGGGTGTTCGGAAGGTACACTTAGTGTTCCCCTGGTGTTCACCGATTACTGTTTTGTATGAGTCCGAGAGGAAACTACAGTACTTGAGGCTTGGAAATAACCCCTGTGAAAGACAGAAAACAGAATGGGCATGGAGTTTACACCTTACTGAGAATAGTTCTTATAATATCAGTAGCAGAGGCAGGACAAAATGATATAATAGCCACTTCAGAAAACAGAATTTTCCCTTCTTATCACACTGAAGATACTGTTATACTGTCTTCAAGCTTACTTTGCTGATGATAGATAAGCAGTTAGTGAAATAATTAGTGCTTTGAAGAAAATCTACTCTGTGTGGTTACTTCATTTTTATTTATTACTATTTTGGTTTTTTTTTTTTTTTTTTTTTGTTTTGTTTGAGACAGGGACTTTCTGTGTAGTACAACTGACTATGTAGCCCACAGTAGCCTTATGATGATCTTCTGTCTCAGCCTGTCAAGTGCTGTGATTACAGGCATGTAGCACTATACTTGGCTATGTGGGGTTATTTTAAAGATATTTAAACTGTGTCTGCAGACTGAGTTGTAGACTTCTTTTTTATATATCCCTCTTGGGATTTGTTAGAATTAAAGCTGTAAATTGTTGATTTTTATCAGTTTCTGAAAAGTTTAGCGTTTATCTAATTATTCCTTGACAACTTTCCTGTGGAAATTCTTTGAGCTTCAGGTGAATGTTGGAGTACAGTACTCCAAAGATTTACTAAGTACCTGAAAGCGTAACCAGTCTCGTTTCACTTTAAATTTTTAATTTGAGCTTTTTAACATCCAGATATTATTGTTCTTGCTACACATACAGTTTTGAGACTTTGTAGTTGCTGGTTTAGCAGATAAGGTTGGGGTAGAAAGGAAAGAGAGTGGTGAGTGGGTTTATTTTTGGTGTACCATTGCATTGAACTGAGCCCCTGAGAGTCCCAATTTATGAGAAAAGCTCCCTTTTAGGTTCCCCAGATTGAGCTGGATTTGTGCTTTGTTGTCCTAGAAACCCAGTAAAAGTGAAAAGCAAAGCTGAGATTTGGTTGGAGCGCATGTGCTTCCCATGAGTAGAAGTCAACAGTGTCATTTACATCTTTGAGTTCCCTTCCTTACTCAGTCTTTGTCCAGACATTCTTTATTCCTTGTAGTTCACTCAGATACGGCTTTAAGAAATTTTATACTTTATTAATAATTTTTAGTTCTTTCTTTTGGAAGTGTCACTCAGTCATTTAAGGAGTCTGCCATATTATTATACCAGAAACAGAATAAAATACATAACTTTTTTTAAATACATAGCTTTTAAAGGTCATAATTTCTTAATGTTGACTCATGTTGGCTCCCTAAATGTTATTTAAGATGTATATAAAAATATAATGGTCATAATTCCTGAATGAAAGACAGAGAACTTACGAATTTTAAATTACACAGTTTTATCTAAATAATTTTTTTCAGACCGATAGTTTCAATCACATCAGTGTTTGAACATATGCTAAATGCAGAGCAGAAAACTAGTTGATATGAATGCCATATCTCAGTGACTGAATCTGCCTTCAAAAAACCTGAAGTCTAGTAGGGAGGTAGCAGATGATATAAATTACTGTAATAAAAACAGTTGTAAAATTGTACATTACTTTAAGTAAAGAAGATAAATTCATAGTGAAGTAAATATAGCTAAGATTTAGAATAAATGATTAAATATATCTCTAGAGATAAATTTAAAGTTTGTAAGTTAGAAAACCAAAATTGTCTCATTCTTATTTAAATGTCAGATGCATTGTTCCTCTGGGATACCAGTTTATAAACTTGACAACAATATAATATTTTCTATCAGTGGACCAGAACTGATTTGTTTGAACTTATATAAAGAGAGGCCTAGAAATAAAATACTACCCTGTACTATTTTAAGACTTAAGTCTATTTAGAGTTTGATGGCTTACTTTCTGCCCTGTTTTGCTTAGCTCTCTATATTCTTTTCTGTCTGACCATTGCTGTAGGTAGGCTGGTGTTTTTAAGCTAAGGGCAGAGTTTAAGTGGCACAGCATAATACAGAGGTAAATGAGCTATTGTGGCCAAACCAGTAGTGTTGTAACATACAGCACTTTGGTCATATCTTTTTGTACAGTTGGCTAAAGTTTCATATACTTTATTGATTCCAAGATAGGCATTTACTTTTTGTGATTTCATTTCCCGGAAATTGGAATGTCTTACAATTGATGGCATCTTAGTATTGCTGAGATTAGACAGCAGTCCTGCCATAGGTTTTCATAGTTTTGGGAATGTTCTCATTACATATTTCTAGCAAAAGATTTATATTTAGAATATGTTAGGAATTTCTGTGCATCATTATTAAAAAGACAGTCCAATTAAAAGTGAGGAAAAATTTAGACATATCACAAAAGAAGATACATAAATGGCCCCTAAACATATGAAGAGATTCTATTTCACACTTGTCAGAAAGGCTAAAATTAAAAGGAATACAGAGCTCTCAGGCATTTTTAGTGGAAGTATGGGATGATACAATTACTTTGAAAAACTTCTTGGAAGTTTTATAAAGTTACATATACCCATGACCCACTAGTTCCATTCAAAGGTGTTTATACAACAGACATGAAAGCATATGTTTATAAAACCACTTATGAGAATGTTTGTATTAGCTTTACTTGCCACAATTCACATTTGGGAACCACTTTAGTGTAAACTATTTGTACCCTCTTGCCCCAAATTTTGTATGTTGAAACCTAATCAACAATGTGATAGCATTGCAAAATGGTGAATTTGGAAGGTGATTAGGTCATGAGACCTCTGCCCTTGGAAGTGGGATTTGTGCCCTTGTGAAAGAGACCTCAAAGGGTTCCCGTGCCCTTTGTCTCTAGAGGACGTGATGGAAAACTATCTGGTTGAACTACTGTGTAGGCCCTCACTAGACTACCAGTGTATCAGCATCTTGATCTTGGGCTTCCATTTAAGCTCTCCAGTTTATGGTATTTTTGTTACAGCATTTCAATTAGACTGAGGTACTTAAATGTTCACCAGCAGGAGAATGGATAAATAGATTGCATGTACATTCTTATAATAGAATTCTACCCAGCAATAAAAGAGAGTGAACTGCTGTGATAATGCTCCCAGTGTAGATGAATACCAGAAACTTCAAACTGATAGAAGGAACCCAAGTACAAAGGAATGTATCCATATGATTCTATGTGCATGAATTCCCAGGACAGGCAAGAGTGATATGTGGTGATGGGAAGCAGAACAATGCTTGCCTTTTGGGGAGAGGGGTGATGAGGCTTAACTGATTAAAAGGTTTAAAATACACTGAAATGAAACAATGGAGCATAAGTTTGATGTTTGTGAGTTTTTCCTTGTCAGAGGATTCAGCTCAATTCTGTATTTCTTTGTAAAACAATAACTAAGTACTTTATGGGACCTAAGAAAGGAAAATACCAGTGGACAAGCTTTGGTTAATTGAAAACTGTATGACCTTTATATAGTACTTAGAACATTCAGTGTGTAAACATGCAGATGCTATATAACTTACATTGTAGGGATAAGAAATTGAGTCAGCCATTTAATAGCCTTTTTATTAGTTGGGTATTATAATAGATCTTGTTTGTATTCTGTAATTCACTACTGTTAAAGTTTGTAATTTTAAATTTTCAAATCATAATATAAATAACTTTGTATTTTCACAGCATGTTTAAGAAGCCGGAAGAGAGCAATACAGCATTTTATTTAGGAATTTATGTATTGCCATTTAGGTATAGACTGAGACAAATGAAATAAAGGAAAACATCTTATCTTGGCAATAAGATCCCATTGTTATGTGTTTGAAATATAAGTTCAAGAAGGCAGAGACTCAACTGTGTGTATATGTAGCTTACAAGCTAATGGATTACCCATATTGTTCACTTAAAATGTTAATATGTTAATGTGACTTTCTATTAGAATTTGTTTTCCAACAGTGCATGAATATTTAGTCTTTGAAATAATGTATTTTATCGTTCAAAGTAGTAGTATTATGTTTCACATTTCCTATTAAATTTGTTCACTAAACAAAATAAGCCAAAATGAAGAACAAATGATTATCTGGGGGAAATTTTACAATGATATGGAAATCTAAACTTTTTCTTAACCTAAGTATGGAATGGAAATGAAAACAGAGACAGCTCAATAGTTTGGTATTAACACCATCATAACATACTAAAAGCATTTACTATAAAATACACTACTATATGATGAATCAAATTTGCAGTATTGGAGTTTTTCAGTGAACTCTTCCAACTTCAAGCTCTCATTAATGGCCTTCTTTGTCCTTTTGTCTTTCATGTCTCCTAAATTGTACAAACAGAGTGATACTCAGTGCAATGATAGTAGATTGACTCATCCAGTTAAAGGGGCTAAATCATAATGAATAAAATATGCTAATTAACTTTTGATTATGTATATTTAGAAAATATGACCCTATTAAAAATGCTAGCAGCAGTTCTCCAGAATCCTACATTATTTTTGGGAATATCTTTTGGAGATACAATGGAGATATAGTAGTGGATTTACTAAAATAAACTGTTGGCATACTCTGATTTCTATCCTCTCAAATCTTCAAAGCAACTCTGAAGCTTGGTGACATTTTTCTAATTATACTGAAGCATAAAAGCTGAAAAAGAGTACTATGTGAAGTTCAGAATAGGCTTGTCCAGCTACAGCAGCATCTTCTTTCCAGGTGACATTTTGAATTTTGTTTCTTTTTTATGGTAAAGTTTTCCTCTAGTAACATTTCAGAAGTCAGGAATTCGTGTGAAAAATGCTAAGCACTAGATACATGAAGATAAATTATGTGTTTATAGACGTGCATACAAATACACAAACTATAAACCAAGTTTGTCTTTTTGGCAGGCAAACGAAAGATATAAGCATTATGATTTATAGTTGCAGAACAGTTTTATTTAAAAATAAATAATTTTAGTTTAAGACATTTTAAAATTTCAAAAAAACTTTTTCAGTTTTGCCACATTCAATATATTTTTTTTATTCTGTGTTTTTTTTGAAGATTTGTCCCATCAGATGAAAAGAAGAAACAAGGTTGTCAACGAGAGAATGAAACTCTAATACAGAGAAGAAAAGATCAGATGCAACCAGGAGGCACTGCAATTAGTGTGACTGTACCGTATAGAGTGGTAGACCAGCCCCTTAAACTCATGCCTCAAGACTGGTAAAATAATTTAAATTTTTTTTAACCATTCATACTTTTTTGTGTATTGTTGAGTTTTTAAAACTTGTGTGAAGCCCGGAGAGTTAGCAAAATACCTGGCAAGTGCAAGGTCCTGAGTTAGATCCCTGGTACAGGGAAAAAAAAAAAAAATTAAAAAAAAAATCATGTGAGGCATCAGATTTTATTGTGTGTGATACATAGGAACTGTCCTTGAAAACTGTTAATGTATATAGTTACAATTTGGTCATCAAAGTTTAGCAAAATATTAGCTGCATATAACACATGTACTTATAAAATGTGATACCTGAATTATCATAAATTTTTATTAATCTAAGACTGAAAATTTGAAGTCTGAGAGTTTCTTTGTTGTAGAGAATGCAGACATGGCACATTAGATGAAATTTGTCTTTGAAGTAATTATTAGCTTTCAGACATTAGGAGGTGAAAGGTGAAGCCATTGAGAATATTAGTATGTTAAAAATTTACAAAAGAATGCAAGATTCTTTTATTATAAATCTTTCCAGTACCTAACAGATACTTTGAGTAATATATAAAATGAGTCAAATGAGAATTTTGGATATTAAACTTAAAACCAGGTTAGAAAGCTATACTATTTGATTTATGTGTTTTAAGGCTATCATTATAAGTAGAAAATGATAATGCAGACAATGTATATAAATGCCATCGGTGTGCTATAAAGTCTTGCGTACATGTATTAGAGTCTCTAGCCGTTGTCATCATTCAGGATTTTTTTTACTACTTTTAATCATTCATTCAAGAATTCTTAGAGGTAGGGTAGCCTTTATATCATTTTGCTTTGCATTGGAATCTGGGTGACCTCTGTGGAACAGATTCCCTTTCTGTTTAGCAGGAACCCTGGTTTTTCACTTACTGTAAAATACAAATTACGCTGTAAAATTTAGGGATTATTTAATATAGCACTCCCTTAAGTACAGGTGGTTTTGGCAGTTTGGAGTATGTATTCCAAGAAAGGGGAAAATTACTTAAAATTTAATCCTAGCACGAGAATTCTTGAACCCAGTAAGAACTTTAAAGTTGTGGTTTTTGCACAGCAACTTTTATAGTTACTGGAGGTCTTTTACTTGAATAGAAGGTAATCCTAGTTTAATGTTTTGTGGGATGTATGGAATTTTCATCTAAGGGAGAAACTATCAAAGTGAGGTCTGCAGACCTATGGACATTTTCAAGATCCTTTTGGGGAGTTACAAGGTCCCTTAGTGTTACTGAGATAACTATTCACTTAAAATGGGAACAATACCATATCTTGTGTCCAAGATACACAATTTTTTATTCTCCTCTTTCTATCCCTTCCTTCACTCCTCCCTTCCCTTCCTTCCCTTTCTGTCTGTTGGCTGTTTTTTAAGTGTACTCAGACACATACTTCCTTATCTGTAAAATGGGAGTATATACCTTACAGATTACTTTAAAATTCATTGTGTTAACATGAGTAATGTTTAAAGTGCCTAAAACAGCACTGACACATAGTAAATGCTCATCATGAATATTATTAATGTTTACCATTGTTAAGATTTTGTTTCCATTTTAGTTGTAGGATTAAATTGTTTTTAGTAGTACTTTGTGTACTTTCTCAGTTGAATTAAATATTACGCAAAATAATGAAGTATGAAAGCCTAGAAAGTTACGTTCTTTCCTGGAAAACTGGTTTGAATGATGAGAAAAACAAGTTGCTTTAAAACATAAATTAACATAACATTTAGGTGAATAAGATAGTTGTATAATAATTGAGAAAATTACATAATTTAGGATAGTTTTAAACTCAGATTTCTAATTGAATAATCAGAATTCAAAAATAATGTCCAGAGTTTCTCAAAATAGTTGGTGAGTTATTTGGATTTAATGTTTTACTAAACACAAAATATTTAGGATGCATTTGAATCTTAAATTCTTTTTAAAACCTTCTCTTTCAGTTAGCCAATCAACTACTGTTCCGTATTACAGTTTTAAAGTAAACCCTACACCTTTCAATAGACAAGGCTTCAGAGATCACATAAAACTATTGAGTATGTCATTTATGTTTGAAAAGTTTAGTTGCAAAACAAAGATACATGGAGATTACTGTAATCATTAGTGTGCTCTAATGGTAATACATTGTAATCTTAAAATAGTGTATTATATTTGTGTCACTAATAGGACTGATAATGAAAGTATATCACGTGAGTATGTGAGTATTAATTACGACACTTTCTTTAGGTTTTATTGTAACTAAAGCTCAAATTTGAGATAATTCTGTCTCTCTTCCCTTACCCCTTGTAATTGTAGGGATAGAGTTGTAGCAGTTTTTGTGCAAGGTCCTGCTTGGCAGTTCAAAGGCTGGCCATGGCTTTTGCCTGATGGATCACCAGTTGACATATTTGCTAAAAGTAAGATTCCCTACATATTTATTGCATATCCAATATAGAAATGTTAAGAGAGCCATGTGTGACTTTGCATATTATGATGAGTATATTGAAAGATTCCATTAACACATTAGCTCTTAAAGCACTTGTGAAATATTTCTAAAGCTTTTTAAATACTTAATGTTTTGCCCTCTCTCCAACATTAATAATTAACTTTTTAACTGACTTAAAAATCAATAATCATTGCTTGTTCATTTATTTTTATTAAAATTGATAACTAGTTTGTAACAGGGTTGACTTGTTCATCAGAACTGTGTAGCGGTAACTTTAATTGCCCCTTGTGGATCGGAGATAGAGCTCATCAGCCCAGAACCTGCCTGGCAAGTGTGAGGTCTCGTGTTCAAGTCCCAGTACCCCCCCCCCCAAGTGCCCTGTGTTGTGTATCAGTTAACCTCATCTTCCAAATGATTGCAGTATGATTGGCTTTTCTTTTCATTTAAATCTCTGCTCAAGTAGTCTTATCTTTAGAGTCTCTCTAATCATTCTGTTTGAAATTGTTATCACTTCCTGTCAATTGGTCTCAAAGCTTTTTTATGCCCTGCCCACAACTGTTTTATTTTTTTGATAGGACTTACCGTTGCTTGGTATTGTCTAATTTTTATATCTTTACTGTAAGTCTCCCCTCCTTAGAATGTCAGTTTCACAACAGGAAACACCCTTTCTGCTTTATTTACTCTGTATGGATTATTTCATGTAGATGATGTATTCAACTAAATACATAGTGGTATAATTGATAGAACAAAGTAGATTACCCTGTTTACTAGAGTATTTCAGCTACTATTTAATTAAAGTACCAATTTAGAATAGTAGCATTAGTAGAATTATTATTATTATTATTGTTATTATTATAATGCTTTCTCCATTGGCTTTTTTAAATTTTTTGGATGTTTGTTTTCCTTTTTTTTTTTTTTTTTTTTTGACAGGGGCGGGTACTGGGGATCGAACTTGCAACCTCGCACTTGCCAGGCAAGCCACTTATGCCACTGAGCTAAATCCCCGGCCCCTAGTAGAATTATTTTTAAAAATTATTCTCATAAAACAAGGATGTTTATTAGAAATGACACTTCTTACTATTATGAATGTCGATTGCACTACTGTGCAATTCAGGCTTTTTAATAACCTGTTTGTTTTTTATTGGTACCTGGTTGTACATAATGATCACATTCTGTGTAGGGAGTTGGTACATATACATAATATGTCTTAACTTTTTTTTAAAATCTCCTTGCAACTTCTCTCCCTGTATCACTCAGCCTCCTTCCTGTATGCAAATGATCTATTTCACTACTTCTTATTTATCTATCTTTTGTTTTGCCTTTACTTACATTTTGAGTTTCTCATGTAAGGGAAACCATGAAGTATTTATGCCATGTGTCTTTACTTATTTCACTTAACATTGTAGTCTCAAGATATCTCCATTTTCTTGCAGATGACTCAACTTTATCCTTCCTGACAGAGTAGTACTCAATTGTATGTAAATATATTTTCTTTATCCATTCATCTTTTGATGGACAACTAGACCACTTCCAAAATGTAGCTGTTGTGAATTGTACTGCTGGAAACATGGATGTCCATGTAACACTGTAATATATGCCTTTAACTCTTTCAGGAAGATAAACTAGGGAGGAATAGCTGAGTTGAATGAAATTTCTTTAGTTTTTGAGGAGCTTTTCTACTGACTTCCATAATAATAGTACTATTTTGCATTCTTGCCAACAATATAGAAGTATTTATTCCCCCAACCAGCATTTATCATTTGATTTCTTGATGATAGCTATTCTTTCTGCAGTAAGATGGAATCTCAGTGTTGTTTTAATTTGCATTTCTCTAATGGCCAGTTGAACATATTTTCTTATATTTATTGGCCATTTATATTCTTTTTCTGAGAAGTATCGGTTCATTTCAACTTCCCATTTTTTGGATTAGGTCTTCTATTTGTGGGGGAGGGGTCTAATTTCTTGAGTTCTTTATATTATATTCCAGATATTTCTCTAAGGAATAGGCAAAAAAATAATTTTTTTTAAAGAGTAGAATATATTTATTGAGAGAATGAAAGCTTCTGTCTGACAGAGAGAGACAGAAGAGGTTCTCAGTGGATTGCCGAAGACTCTTGTCTTTCTTTGGGCCTTCTGTAGAGCAAAACCACGAGGTGAGGCAGGTCCAAGGGGGGGAGAAATGAGAACTTGCAAAGTGGGCATGAGATGGGACAGAACAGTAGCCAACCAATAAGATGATTAATGGGCAGATTGTTTACTACTTTGTGGGTTGTCTCTGCACTGTTGGTTGTTTGCTTTGCTATATAGAAAGTTTTTAATGTGGGAGGATCCTATTTGTTGATTCTTTATTTCATTTCTTGTGTAATTGTCCTGTGAAATCTCTTATATTGGTATACTTAGTATTGAAGGGGGAGGAGATCAGTTATGTAAATTTAGAGATAATCAGCTTTTAGACATGCGCTTCCTAAATGATTAACAGGCCTGTACACAGAATTGAGCAGGGATCTGACCCAAACATTTAACAATAGTTAATGAAGTTCAAGCTTTATTCTGCTTTTAGTTACCTAATGGAATCTATAGATCCTAATGGTGAGTCACTTTTTTTTTTAAATAGTAAAAGCAACTTTTAAGTCCCTGACTGCCTCAGGAGAAAACACAAATCATGGTTTTAATGGACAACAGGTTAAAAGCCTAAGAGTTTGTTGTCTGTCCCTGTGATCTCTGTCAGTGTCTGGCCTTCTTGCATGAAACTGTTCCATGCTTGAAATGTTCTAATCCTTTGTTCTTCTCCTGATTTGTTTTTAAAATCAAATGACGGTCACCATATAGCTCTTTGTTATTTTTGATTAATTCTCATTACTGAGTAGACTTGGTAAATAATTAAATACTATATATAGGGAGAATGAGAATGTTAATGAAAGCAAAGTGTCAGTGAAAAAAATGGCCTCTGTTTTGCATACTCGCTTCCTTGTTTATTAGCCTTGTAATAAAAATGATTAGAATGTCTTCAAAATGATAATACTCTCTGAATGTTAGCACGGTTCAAATTGTTACTTTCCAAAATCAGTAAAAACTTGGGAATTTTAACAGTAAATTCATGATTTTCTTTCTTGAATTGTTCTTTCTCTTTAACTTTCATTTTCTATAGGCTCCTCTGCCACCACTTAAAAATGTTCTTTTACCCCCCATATTAAACAACAAAATAAAGTCTTTACCGTTTGTCCTACCCTTTCTAGCTAGTTCTTTTTTTTCCTTTTTGAAAAGAATTATGCCCCTAACTCACTTTCTGTTCAAGTCTCAATTAGCTAGCTTTTGGCTCTTTGTCTCAAGACTGTTCACAGCAAAGTCACCAGTGGCCCAGGTATTGAATAGTTTTGACCTGTCAGGATTTGACTCTTTTTTTGCTTGTAAAAACAGTGGTTTTCAGACACATGGTAATATATCAAGAAGCATCCAGTAAGTAGGTATCAAGACAGGCAGGGTGGTGCATGCGTGAAATCCCAGCGTTTTATAATCTCAGCACTCAGGAGGCAGAGACAGAAGTATTGCCATAGCAAGTTCAGAATCAGCCTGGGCTACATAGTGAGCTCAAGATCAGGCTGAACTACATAGGGAGAGC